>JAHLJT010009436.1:153987648-154021747 GCA_031308135.1 Acheta domesticus | reverse complement strand
AAACATGTTTATTATTTAACAAAAATCTGTGATCCGCCGCAAATGATCGGTTGGATCCGCCCCTGCTTACGTGTAGCGTATTGCCTCTTCAACTTCCCTGCTTCGCTTTTATCATTCTAAATTCAGTGTACATTCTACCCAGACTGTCATTACATCTTAAAACTTATTTTCCTGTCATTTTATTGAATTTACCGACTTACACCTTGAAAATAGTTTTGCATTATCCTGTTTTAGTCTCCCATCGAACAATTTGTTTTCCGAAATTACTGCCATTACATTGCTTTCTTTGATATGTCTTTGTATTGTTGGAGACATTATGTTAACTGGTTCCCGAGAATTACAGAAACAAAATTGTATATATTGCAAGTACTTAACTGGGGATTGTTTCTGCTGAACAGGCGGAATGAAGAAATTGAACGAAATAGCTTAACGAGACAGATTTCTCGCAATCATATTTTCCTGATTTCGTTTTGTAAACGCATGGAAATGCGACGAGCTCTCCAAGCTGCTTATTGACGTTTTCTCCATATCTTCGGTGGTGGAATTTAATGGGATTGCGACAGATTGTCCAGACGCCCTCGCGACGGAGGCTGATTTGCAGACTTTTCGGCTTCATTGTCGCCTTTCTCTGGGCTAAAGTGCATGGAAAATGCATCTTGGCATTTCAACTCTGAAGGACGCCACGACAGGTTGGCTGAAACGTCGTCAAATCACCTTACTGGTCGTCGCCCGATCAGCAAAAATGACACCTAACGCGGAATTCTAACTTCTACTATTTCACACGATTCATGAAATCTCTCGAACGACGTAAATCTATCCATTTAGTACCCCCCACTCCCTCAAGGCCACAATAAGCCATCTTGATTCAGAACCAGAACTTGACATCGGCATCCGTTTCCGATCTCCCCCACTCCGTCTCGTACGCGCGTATCAAGTGACACATGGCATCCTCAACGCCGCTCTGTCACCGTTTCCGCGTCGCCTCCACGTTTCATTCATGATTCATCGCCGTTGCTGTGCTTCGCGCTCGTCCCCTATCCTCCGTCCCATTCACGCTTTTCGGGCCGCGTCCTGCGTCTCTGTGGCCGACGACCTTCGCTGCGCTCGCGGCAGCGGCGGCGGCGGCGGCGGCGGCGTCCGGCCGTTGCCGCTGTCCCCCACTGCCGCCCACGCGCCCGCCGCCCACGCCCCGCCGCCCGCCCGGGCTCTACGCGCGCGTGTCATGCGCGCTCGCCGGCCGCGGGAGAGGCTGCGCGGAGCAGCGCTATGGAGCAACTGAGGCGAGACCAGCGGTGACCAACTCCAATTCTTCCAGGTCAATTCCTCCTCCTCCTTCTTCTGACTCTTTCAACTCTTCTTCTGATTCTTCCACCCTTATTTTCTCTCCTACCTCTCCATCTAATTCTTCTAATTCTTTGACTTTTATTTTCTATCCCACCTTTTCTAATTCTTCCACCTTTATTTTCTCTCACACCGCTCCTTGTAATTCTCGCCCCCCCCTCTTCGTCATATTCTTCCACCTTCTTTTTCTCTAATTCTAATTCTTCCACATCCTCTTCTAATTCTTTTACATCGTCTTTTGATTACTTTACCTTTCCTTCCAAGTTCTTGTATATCTACTCCCTCCATTTCTTTTTCCACTTCTGCAAATGTCACTTTCTCCCGCTTATGGCCTATATCTACGAATCCGTATCTTCATCGTCTGGCAGAACATTCCATAGAAGGAGCGTTGATCAAACATACGAGGTTGGAGGATCTAGTACCGACCCCATGTACACGGGAGTGAGGTTTGGTTAAGAGAGGAAGGATCACATCCTTTTCTTTTAGATCTTCTGAGTGGAATTGATCGGGCGAAACTAATGATGAGGGCAGTGTTCGACTATAATTCTCATCCACGCAGCGTCATCGTCCGACCAAGTTACTTATTGTGAAAACGTCATTACATGTGGGGGATACATTTCATGAATAATATCTTCACTAATTTTCATCGAATTTTTAGCCGTTAAATACAACAATTTCTAGGCATACCTGTTTCCATGAAACACATCCAAAATGTAAGGAAAGTGGTTAACGGACATTAGATCAGTGGTGTAGCCTGGTGGGGGCAGGGGGTGTGCGGTCCGCCCCGGGTGACACCATTTTAGGGGTGACACGAATTAGACAATTTTATAATTGGAATTATAAAAATTTGTTATTATTATTATTATTCCATTACATCACGACTAAAGATGTTATGACTCGGCTGAATATAAAATCTACTCCAGGTTGCAACCAGCTACCTAAGGAGCAGATTCGGTGACTGTCAGTGCCTCTACAATACTTTACGCAAAATGTGGGCTGTTCCAAATAAAGCAATTTCTTGCACTTCCCAGTCTTTTGAATTACCTGGGAGTTTAGACAAGTTCTTACTCAAATTTTGAGGAACAAATCCCAGAGCTCCGATAACTATCGGGACGACCTGTGCTTTTACGCCCCACATTCGGCTGATCTCGATTTCCAAACTCTTGTATTTAAGACGTTTCTCTGCCTCCTTGGTAACGACGTTTTGATCGCAAGGTACAGCAACATCGATAAGTAAACACGATTTTTTGGCCAAATCCCGGATAACTATATCCGGTTTGTTTGCCGCTATCGTGCGATCAGTTTGAATTTGTTGGTCGTACAATATCGTACACAATCCAACAGACGTCACCGGTTTCGGTGAGTGTTCGTACCACTTGGGGCATGTGTTTGGAACTTCGAGGGCGGTACAGATCTGCCAGTGGAGGTAGCTACACACCCTGTCATGTCTTTTAAGGTATTCGGTCTTTGCTAGGATTGGACAAGCTGAGACAATATGATCAATGGTTTCTACTTGCTCCAGGCAAATGCGACATTTGTCATCTTGGGAAATTTTGAGAACCGCTTTATCATAATGTCGTGTTCTCAAGGCCTGATCTTGGGCAGCTATTACAAGTGCTTCCGATTCTGGCTTCATCCTTCCCCTTTTAAGCCACATAAATGATTGATCTTTATTGATCTGCACCTTGTCCATTCTTTTTAGGTATTGACCGTGGAGTGGTTTGTCTCTCCACGATTTCTTTAACATTTTTTGTGTCTCACACTTCATGTTTAGCAGCATCAGAGGTTCAGTGTCCGTGTTATTCGACGTGTCTTGCCTAGTTTTCTTCGCAATGTTTCTTGCTACACTAACAATGCCTCTGTTTCCCATTCTTCGGTCAGATTTCATGACCTGCCTCATTAGAGGGTCGTCTTGATGGCTGACTACATACTTACCCAACCCGACTATTGCGTTGTGCCAGGAGGCCTCAATTTGTCTGAGGCCTCTTCCTCCTTCCTTACGTGCCACATAAAGTCTATGTATATCAGCTCGAGGGTGGGAAACATGATGCATTGTCAGCAGTTTTCTGGTTTTTCGATCCATGGTGCGAATTTCTTGCTCAGTCCAGTCCACTAGTCCAAAACTGTATTCGGCTACAGGTACCGCCAAACTACCTATTGCAGATATTTTATTCCTGGAATTCAGAGCGGACTGCAGGACCAGTCTCACTCTTCTATAATACTCCCTACGAATTCTCTCTTTCATTCTGTCATTCGAGATGGTTTCACATTCTTCAATGCCCAGATATTTGTAAGTTTTACCTGGCTCAAGATCTTGAATCACAGTGTGCGTATCAATTTCAATGTTCTCAGACGTTGTGAGTTTCCCTCTTTTTAAATTGATTTTTGCACACTTGTCAAGACCAAACTTCATGCAGATGTCATTGCTAAAGTCATTCACGACAGACAGCATTTGGGAGAGAATCGCTTCATTCTTGGCAAACACTTTCAGATCATCCATGTAAAACAAATGTGATACTGGCCTTTCATCACCATGGAGCTTAAAACCAAAGTCAGCTTGCGACAACTGTCTCGATAGTGGGATCAAACTAATGCAAAACAGCAGAGGGGATAGTGAATCTCCTTGAAAAATACCCCTGTTAATCTGAATACTTCTGGTTTCTACTGCTTCCTTTCCGCTGTGGATTAGTAACCTGGTACTCCACGACTTCATACTAGCCTTGCAAAACTCAACAAGTCTAGGATGAAATCGATAGATCTCCAGGGTCTTCAAAATCCAATCGTGTGGTACACTATCAAAGGCCTTTGGTAGTCAATCCAAGCCATGCTCAAATTACGTTTGCGTTTCTTTACATCATTCAAGATGACTTTATTCAGTAGCAAGATTTCCTTACACCCATAAGAGCCTTTACGACATCCTTTTTGTTCAGCTGGCATTAGATGATTCTTATCTAGATGTCTATACATTTTGTCAGCTATAGCTGAAGTTATAACTTTGTACAGTACTGGCAGACCAGTAATTGGCCTGTAGTTCTTCGCCAAAGAGCTGTCTCCCGCTTTGGGTAGCAAATACGTGATGCCGCGTGTGAGCCATTCCGGGATTTCCTTTGGGTTTTCAAAATTTTATTAACAGCCTTTGCTAGATGAGAATGTATTGCTGTTAATTTCTTAATCCAATAAATCTGGATCTTATCAATCCCGGGGGACTTCCAGTTTCCCATGTTCTTAATTGCTTGGAAGAGGTCCTCTTCCGAGAATTGGTGAACATCTTCCACTGTTTCTACAAGTTCATCGGCAGCATCAACTTCAGATTGAAGCCAAGATGCGTCTTTGTTGTAGGATCTGCTCTCTTCCCAGATTCCTGCCCAAAATGCTTCGACGTCATCTTTTGAAGGAGTAACAGCTTTGCCATTCGGTTTTTGAGTCAGATTGCGATAGAATCTCTTCGCGTCTGTTTCAAACAACCGGTTCTGTACACGGAAATCTATTCTACGTTTGTACCTTCTTATTCGTTGAGCCCATGCTTGAATTTTCTCTTTTAGCTTCTCAATTACCATTAGCCTGCTGGTGTCATTTTCAATTTGGTATTTTTGTTCAACATTGAATATTTTTCGTTGAACTTTAGAGGTGTGCGTTGATTTAGAAGATGCCTCAGCTAAGAATGATATTTCACGCCGGGTGTCGGCTATTCGTTTCATAATTCTGTTCATCCATGGGGGTACAGAGCTGTTTACTCTGTTTTGCTGTCGGCCGTCGGTGTTCTTGGCTGGCCCAAAATTATCTGAGATACTAGATATCCAGTGCAATATATGATGTGATTGATTTCAGTAATATCTAGATCTCTGCCTGGGGTCTCCACCACCTCATTTAAGACAGAATTAACTGTTTCTATCACTCTTTTAGCTTTGGCATTTTCGTATATTCTCCTCAACGGTTCGCGAGATTCAAACGGAAGTTGACTAACTCTTTCTATCTCGCGCCGAAGGAGATTTCGCATCATGTCCTTATCGTGTAATTCATTGCCAGATGAGTTTTCACCACTGACGTGTGTTTCACTGGAAAGCGATGAACCTTCCACGGGATCATCATTTTCAAGTTCTACATGTTCGTCATGTGGATTGTTCGAGCGAAGTACATATTCCGCATTTCTCTCAATGTCAGCAAGTTGATCTGCTGTGAATTTTCCACTGCTGAGTATGTATCGTCGTTGACTGGCAAGCTTCTTTGAGTCTAGGGTAGGTCTCATATCTGGGTTCCGCTCTCTCCATACCTTGAAAACTTCTATTTCAGAGCCCCCATTTTTCGCTTTTGCGTAGTAAAAGCACCACATCACCTCCTTTAATTCATCCCGGGTCCATCTCTGACGATGGCTTCGAGCTACTGCCGGCTTCTGGGTCCCTGGGACTAGCATCCGTGGGATGGCCAGACGTCGACAAGGTGACATTAGCTCGGTTTCTGAGCAGGTATGGGACACTGGTAGAACAAGGCACGTTAAGATTCATTACATTGCTTGTTCTATCCATTTTGCTCATTGGTTTGAATTGAAGATTCGCAGACGCAAGTTCGAGTTCACAGAATCACACTTAACCCTCGGTTGTTTCCTGCCATCCGTTACTGCGACCCACAGTGGCCTCGGGGCATCCCCCCGCAGGCCCAGCAAGGGGTCCCTCCGATCGCCAGTCGGCATTACTAAACCCTACGGGATTTTCACTGACTGCTGAAGGCAGCCTCCTTCGCTGGCTAATGCAAGGTTCGGGGCCTCCACTCTAATCAGTGGCCTGGTGTGCCAAACCAGTTTCTCTCCTGTACCCTCTATGGGCCGACAACAGGAAGTCCAAAGGTTCATGACCCTTCCCTCTCTACTTACTTCCCACTCTCCTCAAAATGGAGTACTTCTTCGTCTGACCCCTCACCTTCAACCCATTCAGCAAGGGAGGCCCCACCGGTAGCTAGGCTACCACTGACATAGCTTTAAGGCTCATGGGGGTACTCAAGCTCCACCACCAACTGCAAGGTCGTGTACTCCCTAGGTGGAGTTATTATTATTATTATTATTATTATTATTATTATTATTATTTTAATGATTACTTAAAAATCGTAATTTTTATAAAAACATGCACTTGTTAATTAGTTATACTTCGTTTTAGATTATTGACTTAAAAATTAAATTTCAATTTTGAATTAAATGCGTTTTTTTAAATATATTATAAATAAATGTCATGTCCAAATATATTTTTATTAAATAATGTATAAATTATTCATTAATAGTTTTTTTCTATTTAATTTATGGGGAGGTGATACCATTTGTTTTGCCCAGGTGAACCCAACTGAAGCTACGCCACTGCATTAGATTGGTCTTTTTATCAATAAACTAACTATAACAATGTGGTATTTTCAAAAATACTATTCTCCATTTTGAGATATCTTCGAATACTGTGCCTGCCCAATGGCATACGTGATTGGTCAGAATGGTATGTAAACACAAAGTTCGTTTGACATTGGTACGACATTAGTTCACAACAACAAAATCATTGAGGACATCCCACTAAGTTATTTACGTAATAAATGGTATTTGTGGTGACCTTCACTGCCCTATACATTCACTTGTGTATCAAATATAGTTCTTCAATATTTAAAAGCAAAATTGATTTTGAATTGCCGGAATAAATTAGTATAAATGTTGTAAACAGTAAATATTTAGTTAGTGTCAAATGTACTTCAGATATATCGTAATACACATGAATTGAAAATATCTTAATCTGAAAAAACCTGACCTCAAGAACTTCAAATAATTCGTAGAACATTCGCGTGTTCAATAGAAAGAAACCATCCAAAAACTTTAACACCGGTAATACGAGTTCTTGTATATGAGTCATTTAAAAAGGAATGCAGGAAAGTACTCCAGACATAAACTGTGTCGGGAGGTAATGACTATTTGTCATCCGAAAATGGATATAATGTGTTTGTAACATTGTGTCATTATGACAGACATACATTAACATTTTTTTTTTTTTTTAATTTCAGTTTCATTACACTATTTCCGAATCTCTACACGTTTCTAGATTTTTTTGTATTGATTTAAACCAAACTTATGTTGGATACAAATATCCATTCATAGTATTGTGATGGAACTGCTCACAAAATGGAGGCGCCGACACACTTATGGTGTGACAGTCGTCCCAAGTCGCAGGAGGGGACACGCGCTGAATTTATTTAATAAGGGCGCCAAGCGCATGCCCACTTACCTGCTTAATGTCGCCGGCGTTGAGCGTCTCAGGGGTGAGCGCCCTGGGTCGAAGGGTTGCATTTGGTGGTTTCTTAAGGATTTAGAATAATAACACTTTGCTATGGTATTAATTGGTTCACCCGACCAAATGGCGGGGACTAATTTATTCAAAAAATTAAACGAAGAGAAACTGTTCAGGTTGATGCTGGGTTATTGTCACTTTAGTAGCCGATTAATGAATGATGGTGATGACAACTTACAATCTGTGATGTTAGATGGTAATGTCACCGCGACTGGATTGCTCGCCGAGCGACGGAGAAGTGTAGTCGGACCCTCAGGAGGCGACGCCGGAACGTTGCAAGATTGGCCTCCGATTGCCTCCGGGGTGATGACTCCGGCGCACGGGACGTCGGCGGTGGATGACCGGCCGGTGGCGACGTGATGCTCGCGCGCGTCTCAGGCCGTCACACGACACCTGGACCGCGTATGACGCTCGAAGCCAAACTTTGGCTATTCGGAATTAATTCCGTGAAGACCGGGCAAGTTTCGCAGTGGTCGGCTCAGTGTGTGCCTTACCCACTGCTGCTGTTCCCTTTCTACCGCAGGTTTCATTAACTGACTAATATTCGGTGGTTTTCTTAACTACCACTGTTAATCTACTCAAAACTTTACTTGTTGGTTTCTATCTCCATACGACTTCTCCTGCACGACCGTCCTCTCTAGCGTCTGTCGCCCGTCCTCTCTCTGGCCTCGCTCGCCCGTCGTCTGTCCCTTTCGTTTTTCGAAAAAATCTCAAAGTGCTCACGTGCTTCCTGCCTAGTGATTTTATTGGTCGGATTTGAACTTCTCGAACCTTCTATTTCATCAACGGTGCCTTCTGGTTGTTCATTGGCCGGCATTGTTAGGCCGGAGGAGCGCGCACGTGTCCCTTCTGCTTTGGCATGTGATGATTTTATAGGCTTTTAGAGGATTATTGAGCCGGGTGCGATCGCCAAGTCGCTAAAATGGTTGTTCCGGCTGTCGATCATCCAGTATTGTTGGACAAAGGGTAAGATTTATTGTTAGGGGCTTCTGGAGAACTTGGGCCGTTGGGCGGAACTAAATCGGGTCGCGGTGGACGCGTGGCCCTTTCCAACTTCCGGTAATTTGGCGTGACGCGGGGGTGAGAGGGTGCGATGGTCACCCGACGCATCGCGGTATTGTCAGAAAAAGGGTATAATTGATAGTTGAAAGTTTATGGGGGGCTTGAGCGGCTGGGCGTATCTAATTCGAGGGCGCGTAGTTCTTTCCTGCCGTCCGGTAATTTGGCGTGACGCAAGGGTGGAGGACTGCGATGGTCCCCGACACATCGCATTACCCCCCCGTACAATGAGATTAAAAAAACGCATGGGACATGTTTTTTTTAATCTAAGAACAAAAAAAAGAGATTTACAAAAATAGATGATAAATAAATTTGGGGAGCATGTGCCGACAGATGAAGAGGTGAAAACACAAAAACCTGGCATGTCCAGAACGAAAATTAGGGGTTTCAATGACAACTCTAACATGATAAGACAATACTAGTTAATTAAGCAAAAGGATAAAATTAATGAAGAGGAACAACACTAAAGCTATCTCTAAAAAACTAGATGACCAATAAATTTAGGACACAAAATCTTTAAGAAGTAATACAAACACATTAATGATAAGAAAATGAATGAAAATAATCTATCATTTTTCAAAAATAAGAAATGGTGGTGGGCCATTAGCAACACCTACTCAAACTAAGAGCAAACTAAGCACTAAATAAGTAATTAAGAAGATAACATAGAGGGATAATTGGAAACAAACTTAGAAAAAGACTGGCAAATGAAACAATGGGGTACCTAAAACTAGTTAAACGCTACTGCAAATTGAATAATTGTGCAAAGTGAAGAGCCAAAAGTGGGAACCCTGTTAATCATTATTATATTTGACGCTCTTTTAATACGATTTTAGAGGTATAAAACAAGTGGAATAAATGCGACATTTGCAAAATAATAGATAAGCATAATAGTCAACAGTGGCCAAATTATTTAAAACACAAGAGGAGGAAACAAATATCAACACGATGGAGAATTGAAAATAGAATGGTAGACGTGAGAAAACAACCAATGAATTAAACTAAGGACTTGGGTTGCAAAAACATTAAATTCATAATATCAGAATGGAGCTCGTTCATTAATTAAAGTCAATGGCTATAACTCTCGTCAACTCTCGACAGAGTATATCTAAGGGATATCTGAATTATTTCTCTCTCTTTTTAATCAACAACGACGTTCACTTATAACAATCACTTAACCAAAGCATTGAAGTAGTAGCGAACCCACGAAATTAATTAATAATAAGACGTGCCAGGGCAACCGGCTGGATCCACAAGAATATAATTAAAATAGGTTACCTAATCAGAGCGACATAAATGAGGGCTTTATTCTTTCAGCCAATTAATCTAGTCTAATCTCTGAAAGGAACAAGGTTATAAAATTGTGAGGACCACCTCGGAACCATCTGTGCTACGTAAAGTGCAAGCGTTGGGGGCTACAAGCCTCATAATTTGGTAAGGACCTACAAATAAAGGAAAGAATTTACTAATAAGGCCTTCAGGCTGATTAGATACTCTGAGAGCTTTGATTAAAACTTTATCGCCGACTTTAAATAAATGGGTTTTACTCTTCTGGTGTTGTTTTCTCGTATCACCAGCTTTCTTTAAATTTGAGAGGATAATTTGACACCGATCCTCAGGGGAAATTGGAATTTGAGTGGCCATTTTTGCTAAAATAGGAACAATGGTTTCGGCTTCTTATTGAATTGAGCCTCGAAAGGTGTAAATCTGGAAGATTCATGGGGGATGTGGTTAAGCCACATATTAATCTTCGGTAGTAAATCGGGCCAAGCGGTATGCTTGTGAGACACATAAACCCGAAAACAAACGTGATAATTCTTTCATGACTCTTTCGCTTGGGTTTGATCTCGGTGACCTAATAGAACAAAAGATTGTTTGGACACCTAAATCATTTAGCGATTGCTGCCAAAGGTCACTCGTGAACTGCGTGCCATTGTCACTGAGGACACGCTGATACGTCCCACATTCTTTGAAGAAACCTTGCACTAGGTGTTTTAAACAGGACTTTGCAGTAGGTTTAACAATAGGAAAACACTTAACATATTTAGTAAACACATCTATTACTACGAAGATATGGCGGAATCCACATCTTCCTCTAGGTAATGGTCCAGAACTGTGTTCCCATTTATTCCGGACCTGAGCGGTTTAACGGCCTCTGTGGTGGTTGACCTGGGGCTGTCGAAGGCGGCGCTAGAAGGGGCGCGGTTTGGCCTTGACCGGCATTGAAGGGAGGCGGAAAACTGGTCGGCGCCGGGGGGGAGGGGGCGGGGGGAAAGTGCGGCGAAGGGCCGTGGTTAAAAGGACGCTCTTGACCTTGCGAATGGCGTGGGGGAAATCCTCGATTCTGATTATTATTATTGCCATTACGTGGGCGTGAAGAGTTTTGACTCTGATTTTGATAAGAAGCGAATTGCACATTCGTTTGGTCGAAATCGCCCAATAAGATCTGAAATTGCTCAAGATCTTTTACAAAACTAGTTTTAAGGAGGTTTTGAATGACATATGGATAATGACGAGTTAATAGCCACATAATTTCGTCGTCAGGGGGGGTAGGTTCGCATTGTTTAAGTTGGGCAATGCGAGACACTGCATAATCTCCCGCATAGACATGTTACCATTCTGGTCCCATCTACCTTTAGCCAAATCCATTTTAAAATTGTATTGGGTGTTTCTATCCCAAAAACGATTAATAAATTTGGAACGAAAATCCTGAAAATCAGCCGGAACTGGTAACAATGTTTGGAACCATTCTTGGGCATGGTCAACCAACATTTGGGCTATAACCCTTCGGTTTAGAAGATTCAGGAATGTGTCTCGCTAAAGCAAAATAATTTTCAACATTACGTAAGAACGTAATGGGCTTGTTCACCGCGATTACCAGAGAATTTTAAATTTGGAGGAATTGACAGTGGCATAGCATTAACCGGGAAAGCTGAAATAGTCTTTTCCGCTACTTTAATTTCTAGTTCGCCTATTTTGACTTCGATTTCTTTCCGTTCCATTCCGCCTGTGCCTGGATAACTAATTTTGCTGTTTCAATTTTATTGTTCAGGGAGTCGTGAAGTCCTTCAATCTTATTGTCAACCCCTTTTAGTTTCTTGGTCACCTCGCCTTTCAAGTTGGAAATTTCGGATTCATTGTCTTTAAATTTATCACGAGCCCAATGTCCCAAATTTAATTGCTTTTCTGAAACGGTTGCAATATCCTTGTTTATGCTGTCTTTAAATTCTGTCATTTGTTGAACTGTTTCAGACTGGAGCGATTCGCATTTCTTTAGTTGGCCTGTTAAATGTTCTTTGATGTCAGAAATTTGCGTAGAATTATTTTCAACAGCAGAGGCGAGAGAGGCGATTTTAGTGCTCTGTTTATCGACCTTTGAATTAACCGAATTTAGTTGTTGAGACACCTCACTTTGAAAAAGGGTGAAATTAGTGAGGTGTTCGTCTAATCTACTATCAAGGGCACAAAATTTCGAATCAAATCTGGAATTCAAGTCCTGAAATTTAGAATTTAATTCTTGACGCTGTTCGTCAAATTGTGATCGAAATTGACAAAATTCTTGACGCTGTTCGTCAAATTTTGCGATAAGAGTGCTGAAAAATTGAGACATTTGGTCTGAGGGTGGCGTCGGAGCGGCCGCGGCGAGGGTAGGTCCGGCCTCGGCGGTACTCGTCTCGAGTACCTGCTCTAAAGAAACCCCGACAGTAGGGGCGAGAACAGCTGGGGGCGTGAGCTCGGCAGGCGCGTCGGCGTTTGCGGGAGCGGGGTCAGAAACCCTCGGGGTTTTGAATGGGATTATTTTCAGCCATCGTGGAGCGAGCAATCCTCGAAGTGACGTAAGTACGATAATGACGCTACAGCGCGTTACACATGAGTACACAATCAAACACAATAAAAAGAAAGTACAAAACACACACAATGAAATGTTAGAGGATAACACTGAGAAATAACATAAAATTTCAATAGAAAGTAAACACTATTAAGTAAACATATAATTGTTACGTGACGGAAATAGCACGTATAATGAAAAAGGAAAAAAAATAAAATAGAGTTCAATTAACCACACTTAAACACTATATGACGCATTAAGAAATTGTAAAAAGAAAATAACAATAAAATGAAATAATGCGTCTGAAAAGAGAGTGAAATGTTCTTATAAATACACTTTGGGCTTCTAAGTTATGAGAATCACTGTAATACTCTGAGCATTCACTGATACAAAATATGTAAAAATTACCGGAAGTTCAATATAAAATTTAAGTCTCACACGCAAGCAAAGTGATTGAAAACTTCATAAAATACAAATATCAAAAGAAACACACATTAAAACCAAATGCAATCTTCAGTTGGGCAATAATTGAGCAAAGCGTAAACGGAAAATGGATAAGAAAGAATTAGTGAGTTCAATAAGAAATACACAGGTGCGAGTAACACAAAGTAAAAATACTTGTTAAAAACCACGTTGTGTGTCAATTTATGCTCTGCACGCTGCACAAGCTGAATTATACGTGAAAAAACAAACGAAGTTGGGGAACCAATTTATGAGATGCCCGCTACACAAGTTCAATTATTCGTGAATAGAAAACCACGTTGGGTGTCAATTTATGATCTGAGTCTACACAAGCTCAATTATTCGTATAAAAACAACCACGTTGGGCGTCCAATTTATGATCTGAGTCTACACAAGCTCAATTATTCGTATAAAAACAACCACGTTGGGCGTCCAATTTATGATCTGAGTCTACACAAGCTCAATTATTCGTATAAAAACAACCACGTTGGGCGTCCAATTTATGTGATGGAACTGCTCACAAAATGGAGGCGCCGACACACTTATGGTGTGACAGTCGTCCCAAGTCGCAGGAGGGGACACGCGCTGAATTTATTTAATAAGGGCGCCAAGCGCATGCCCACTTACCTGCTTAATGTCGCCGGCGTTGAGCGTCTCAGGGGTGAGCGCCCTGGGTCGAAGGGTTGCATTTGGTGGTTTTCTTAAGATTTAGAATAATAACACTTTGCGTATGGTATTAATTGGTTCACCCGACCAAATGGCGGGGACTAATTTATTCAAAAAATTAAACCGAAGAGAAACTGTTCAGGTTGATGCTGGGTTATTGTCACTTTAGTAGCCGATTAATGAATGATGGTGATGACAACTTACAATCTGTGATGTTAGAATGGTAATGTCACCGCGACTGGATTGCTCGCCGAGCGACGAGAAGTGTAGTCGGACCCTCAGGAGGCGACGCCGAACGTTGCAAGATTGCCTCCGATTGCCTCCGGGGTGATGACTCCGGCGCACGGGACGTCGGCGGTGGATGACCGGCCGGTGGCGACGTGATGCTCGCGCGCGTCTCAGGCCGTCACACGACACCTGGACCGCGTATGACGCTCGAAGCCAAACTTTGGCTATTCGGAATTAATTCCGTGAAGACCGGGCAAGTTTCGCAGTGGTCGGCTCAGTGTGTGCCTTACCCACTGCTGCTGTTCCCTTTCTACCGCAGGTTTCATTAACTGACTAATATTCGGTGGTTTTCTTAACTACCACTGTTAATCTACTCAAAACTTTACTTGTTGGTTTCTATCTCCATACGACTTCCCCTGCACGACCGTCCTCTCTAGCGTCTGTCGCCCGTCCTCTCTCTGGCCTCGCTCGCCCGTCTGTCCCTTTCGTTTTTTCGAAAAAAATCTCAAAGTGCTCACGTGCTTCCTGCCTAGTGATTTTATTGGTCGGATTTCAACTTCTCGAACCTTCTATTTCATCAACGGTGCCTTCTGGTTGTTCATTGGCCGGCATTGTTAGGCCGGAGGAGCGCGCACGTGTCCCTTCTGCTTTGGCATGTGATGATTTTATAGGCTTTTAGAGGATTATTGAGCCGGGTGCGATCGCCAAGTCGCTAAAATGGTTGTTCCGGCTGTCGATCATCCAGTATTGTTGGACAAAGGGTAAGATTTATTGTTAGGGGCTTCTGGAGAACTTGGGCCGTTGGGCGGAACTAAATCGGGTCGCGGTGGACGCGTGGCCCTTTCCAACTTCCGGTAATTTGGCGTGACGCGGGGGTGAGAGGGTGCGATGGTCACCCGACGCATCGCGGTATTGTCAGAAAAAGGGTATATTGATAGTTGAAAGTTTATGGGGGGCTTGAGCGGCTGGGCGTATCTAATTCGAGGGCGCGTAGTTCTTTCCTGCCGTCCGGTAATTTGGCGTGACGCAAGGGTGGAGGACTGCGATGGTCCCCGACACATCGCAGTATTCATGAACGTATAATAAGAATGTAATTTTTGAGTGACTTAATGCTATAGCAGGAAAGAACAAACACATAATCCGCACTTGTGTTTGTAATCAGATTGTAAAATTTATTTACTGTATTCTTTATAGATTGTAAAAATTGTGAGATCTCCAACGTGTTTAATAGGTGAACTAAAAAAGTGAACATTAAAACATTACTCTTTAAATGTATACTTATGTAAGAATGTTATTGACAAATCTAATAATATAAATGAATGTATACAAACTTATAATCAATGTTTTTGTTTGTAGATGACGCGTGGATTATTACGCTTTCAAACTAATATGTTTTTATTTTTGTTGCAGGTAAGTTGCTGATCTTGAAACTCTGTTATTAACTTCAACCGGTAACGGGTAAGTTGGTGGGCTTCCTTAACTTCTTTAAAAACATTGGATCTCTCGATGGATGTCGAGGTTAAAGTCCTTATGCAGTTACCTGTTCGGATGTGACATATGCAGTTACCTGTTCGGAACTTGATATTCATAGTCAGGGTAAAAACATTAATGGTTCGATAACCACAAGTCCCAATGCAAGTATATTTTTAGTACTGTAGAAAAGGTTGCATGATAAAGAAAACGTATGTGGAAAGGTTTAAACGTTAATAACGTTAAATAATCGTTAATTATAGTAGCACATAATAATTATTACGACTAATAATCGTTCTATTACTTGGCAAAGGTATACCACGTACAGGAATATACGTGAAAGAATCCGTTCGAAACTTTGGCACAGCACGTTGACCTGGGCTGAGGGTCCTTTGTGAATCCGTCACTTAGCGAAAGATGGAATATTCATGGCCGACGTCCCCGAAGCCACAGATCCTCGCTGTAACCGCTTCCTCCATTCTCTTTCGAACGACGCGCGTGGTTTCCCTTCCCGTACGCCCACGTTAGCGCAAATGCCCCCTCTCTCTTTCTCTCCCGCGTGCCGATCTGCTCGACACACGATCGGCACGAAACGGTGAATCACCCCGCACCGCGGCCTCCTCCGCTCCCACCCCGCCTGCACTCCGCGCCGCTCGCCGCGACCTTCAGTCGTTCGCCGCCCACTCGCAGCGCCGCCCCGCGCCTCGCGGCGCCGCGCGCAGCTCATCCGGGGTTCATCGTGCCGCACGAGGAGAGGAGAGAAGGGCGCCAGCGCGGGCGAAGGGTGGTGGTGGGAGGGACAAGGGTAGTGGCGGCGCCGGTGACGGTGACGGTGGTGGTAGTTATGGCGATGGTGATGGTGGCGTTGGCGATTGTAGTGGCAATAGTGGGCAGAGGCCGCGAGGATGGTATCGGTGGCGGTGGCGATTGTAGTGGCGATGCTGTGCGGAGGCCACGAGGATGATATCGATGGCGGTGGCGATGATAATGTGGCGATGGTGGGCAGAGGCCGCGAGGAAGATATCAGTGGTGGTGGCGATGATAATGGCGATGCTGGGCAGAGGCCTCGTGGATATTGTTGGAGGTTGCGATGATAGTGGCGATGCTGGACGGAGGCCGCGAGGATGAAATCGGTGGCGATAGTGGGCAGAGGCCGTGAGGACGATATCGGTGGCGGTGCAATGATGGTGATGATGGTGGGCAGAGGCCGCGAGGATGGCAGGCGAAGTAATGATGGCGGTAGCGATTGCGGTGGAAGCTGCGGGAGCGGTGGCGCGGGCGAGGCAACGGAGGGGAGAGGTGGGGTACGAGTTCGCGCCCCGCGTCCGCTGCGCGGCCCTGCGCCGGCGCGAAGCCTGCGCTCTCCTCCCCGCCACGCCGCGCCGCGCCGCGCCACGCCACGCCGGCCGCCCGCGTCGAGCGCCGAGCGCGGGCCCGCCGGCCGCCCGTCCGCGCCCGAGCCCGCTGCTCGCACGCTCGCCCCGTCGCGCCGCGCCGCGCTGCGGGGCCAATCGATGGCGGTGACATTTTAATGTTCGCCCCGGGTGGATGGCAAGCGGGCGCGAGGAAGGCGTGGCGATACAAGTTGACGAGGAAAGGTGGGTGCGAGCGGGGGACCGGTAAACTGGTGAGAGGGCGAATCAGAAAGGGGAAAGAGGAGGTTAGGAGGGAATGGAAGGTAGAAGTTACAGGGATGAGGTGTTAGAGAGATTTGTTGGAAAGTGTACGGATACATGTTGTGAGAGAAAGGGAGGAGGATCATGGGGAGGATCAAGGGGGAGGGCGTGGATCAAACGCAGCCGAGCGGCGAGCGTGTCGTTTGGGGCGGAAGGAAGCGAGAGGGCGGCGCGTGGGGGCGGGGGGAGGACGAGGGCGCGAGGCCGGGAAGTGGCGCCCTGACTGACGGCCAGGGCGAGCAGTCGCGCCCGAGCGGCCGGGAGTCGCCGAGCGGCGATTGGATGTTTGGCGGCGAAAGGCCAAGGGGTGTGGCGCGGCGCGCGGCGGGGTGGGGCGGGGCGGAGGGGGCGTGCCGCGGTCGCTCTCCGTCATTCCGTCGCCTACGCGCCTTCGCGCCCGAGAGAGCTTGTTGCGCCGAGCGGACGAGAGGGCGGGGAACAGCTGGGAAAGTCATCCCCAGCGGCCGCGCTGCTCCGGCCAAGAGACACAGAGCGGATAATGGGGCGGGCGCTCGCGCGCGCGCGCGCGCGCTCGCTCCTCTGTGCGTCCGCCCGCCAGCACTCGCGCCCACTCGGCCCCGGGCGGCCCCTGGCCACTCGCGCGGAGAGGAGGGGGAGGGAGGGAGGGAGGAAACCATGCGTCCCTCGCGGCGGGGTTGCTTCTCAGGATCGGAAACGTGTTCCATTAAATTGTCAACGGGTCATCTTCATTATCATTTTCCCAATCCTCGTAACGCTCACTCGCAACCGTAGGGTGCAGAATCAGGGTCGTGGATTCGATATCCGCGTAAAGGAAGGGTGTTTCCAGCTTGTTAGTAATGTGTGGGAAGTCAGGACAATCTATTTCGTATGAGAATAAATCATCATGATTTGCAGTCAGTTAAAGTAATTGGCCTTAAGTATTTACTTCCCGTAAATTATAAATAATAATAATTTATTATCAACGTGACGAATGACTTATTCGACAATGAAAATAACGATGACACGTGTAATAAACATCTTTCTTTCTCTATGTGTTATAATATATAAGGTGCTTGCACTCCCTTCGCGTGGTCGGTTGCCGCACGTCTCCTCCGTTATCTTCCTTCCCTCCAGTCCATTTATTCCCACCCCGCTCCCTCTGGCTCCCTCCCTCCCTCGCATCATCGGCTTCCTCCCTCCCGCGCGCCGCTCTCTGGCGCCTCGCCCCCCCCCCCCGCCCCCGCGCTGCGCCAACTGGCAGCGCCGGCCCCGTGACCTGCCACGTGCCTCCCCGCCGCCTCCGCTTCCGCCCCCGCCGCCGACGCACCCTACGCGCTCGCCGCGGTTCACGTGCCTCGGCGGTGTTTGAGCCACCCACGCCGCCGGCCCGCCACAGCGCCACGACACATTCCCGTGCAATCGACGTCGCCCCCGACATGCCGTGGCAGCGCCTTTGTTGCTCGACCGCACAGTCACCCCTCAAATCTCACTGCCGACGAAAGCCGCTAAGCGCCATTTACAAAATAGGTCTCGTACATCAAATGAACTGAGAATGGATTGGTTTCAAATTGCCTTCGGCGCCACTCGTGTATGATGAAAGCTCATCGTGTAAGCCTCGTCCGAAACCTTCAAACCCTTGCTCGGATATACCTTCACTCCTCCCACGTCCGTCGCCAACCACACACCCACGGCGTATGTACTCGGTATCCTACGGAGCGTTCGGCTTCCTCTGCGCACCCGCGCGCCCGTGGCCTCCGAATGCCCTACAAAACGCCGCCCCCGCGCTTCTGCGGGCGCTCGTACGCGCGGCGCGGCGCGGCCGCTCGCCACGCCCTGCGCATCCCCGCCCCCCGCAACGCCCCGCCGCCACCGCCGCCGCCGCTGGACCACGCGCTCATCGATCCGCAGGGCCCCTCCGCACGCCCTCCTCCCCCCCACCTGCGCGCGCCACTCCGCGCCCCGCGCAGCCCCGCCCCGCGCAGGCCCTCCCCGAGGCCGGCGACCCGCAACCTGGAGCAACCCGCGTCTTGCTCGCGCGCGCCCCGCTCGCTCGCCCGCCACAACCCCGCTATCCACTCCGCTCCACTCCCCTCCCCTCCACGCCTCGCCCGGGTCCTTTAGCTCTGCTGGGCAATTTCCTGCAGATCCCACCAGTTCACATCCATTTCTCGCTATTTTCTTTTATCACTCTCCCTCCGCTTCTCTGGCATTCGACAATATGTTCTCGTACAGTTCTCGGACTGCTTCCTCCATGTTTTTCTTGTGGCCTGGTCCCATGCTGTACTCTTCCTACCCTTAAATCCCGCAGACCCTCTCTCGATGCAACCGTGACTCTCATTCGATACTCCCGCGATGCCCATCCAAAGGTACCTGCATCCCGTTTGCAACCCATTGACTAATCCGTATGTTGTGTTTACCATCAGCGAATCGCATTTGATTCCCCCCACCCCCACCCCACTGCTTTAGCGTGTCCAAACTCATAGTGCTGCCCTTGCTGATACTTTAATTCCCCCCTGTACGAACCGCCATGTATGCATTTTTGTCTCATCGTGTCTGAATTAAGTTGGACGCCTCTGTCTTTTCGGTGACCACTGTTCCCCAAAGTCTTGAGAATGCCGCGAAGCTCAGGAATTTTTAAACCTTCCTGCTATCTAGCGTCTACTACCTCCCCGTTCGTATACCTTCATCCGACGCCTCAACGCAGCGGCACGTCTTCTTTTGGCAGCTCGAACAGCCTTTGCAGTACGACGAAAATACTTGCGTGTCCTGTCCCCTTTTCTTTGACGCCCACAATACAAGGCATTTGAGAAAGCTCGACAGGGTCACGGTTGCATTGCCTTCGAAATGTGAGAGGGAACTCAGTTTGTATCGTAAACATTTGATTCTAGGAAACAAGACAACTGTACGAGGAGAAATACGAGTAATTCCAGCTTGTGTCAGAACCACGTGGAATACTATAATTGTGGTGCTTATTTTGGAGCACTAAGGGAGACCGATTACCAACGTAGGGCCTTCAACCGGCAGATGTTGCCGTCCATAATCCTTGCATTTGTTTACTTCTACTCTCCACACTACGCATAAAAGCCAGGAACGAGATCGACTTACAAAATTCACGACTCGACACTCTCACCAACACTAGTCCATTTTCCTTCACACGAATCATTTGCTTCCTCGCGTGAATCACCCTCATCAGTAAGGTTTTAAATGGAATCAGTCCAGGACAAACCTTTCAACTTTCGATAGCTTTCCTTTACTCTCCTGGCTTTTTTTCTCCACATTTATTTATCGATTCATCTCATTTTTTTCAACACATTTATTGATTGATCTACAAATCAACCACTTCCACATACCCCGGCTTCAAATCTCATCCGTTCTTTAACTCATGTCTAATCACTTTTCTAAACTCATCTTAAATCCTCCCGTATTTCTTCACACTTTTTCGGCTTTCTGTCACCCTAGTGACAGTACCACCTCATATCCTTAATCAATTATTTGATGACATTCTTATCATTTTTTATACATATTATTTTCCTTGTCACTATTTATACCATTTCCTTACCTTGCCTTCAATTCTCATTTCTCTATCACACATTCTTCGGATATTTTATCCCTTCTCTCCAATCAACCACTAACATATCATCCTTTCTCTCTTCCGACCTCCTTTCTCCACAAATTTTTTCCGTTGATCACATTCTCCTTTTATCTCCATTGCTTGTCCTTTCGCCTCATCCCGCGTCGGGTGACCTCTGCAGCCTGACGATGTCGCTGGGGCCGCTCGTCGTCGCCTCGGGACTGCCCGCAACCCCGGCCAGCTGCGCGCGACTCGCGTTGCGGCGCTCCCAGCGCTCCCGTTCACACTCAACTCGCCCTGCCCTGCGCTCATTCGCGCCCCCACCCCGCCCCATGTGGATTCGCGCCGCGCCACCCCGGCCCGCCCCGTACGGCCTCGCCCCGCCCAGCCTCGCCCCATCTCGCCTCATCCCACCCCCGTCCCGTCCCGCCCCCGCCCCGTCCCTCCGTCCGCCCCGTCCCGTCCCGCCCCGTCCCGTCCCGCCCCGTCCCGCCCGTCCCGCCCCGTCACCCGCCCCGTCCTACCCGCCCCGTCCTACCCGCCCCGTCCTACCCGCCCCGTCTACCCGCCCCGTCCTACCCACCCCGTCCTACCCACCCGTCCTACCCACCCGTCCACCCACCCGCCACACCGCATCCCACCAAACCACACCCCGCTGAGTCCTGCCCCGGTCATCCCCGCCCCTTCACGCCCCCTCTCCACGCCTCACTCCTCACCCTTCGCCCCAAGTCGCCGCGCGAAGCACTTAACATCCTGGCCTCATCCCCAACCCGTGCCAACCTTTTCCCGACTTGCCACCCTCCCTCATCCCGCGTTCCGCCTCCCACTCCCGCGCCGCGCCGCGCCGCGCCGCGCCGTGCCGCCTCGCAGCGGCGTCGCGCCGGCGCGGCGGCGCCCCCGCGCGGAGCACAATGGCCGTTCCGGGAAGGCCGCGGCAACAACCGGAACCTTCTCGGAAAAGCACGGAGTCCCGCCTCGTTCCCCCTCCGCGCCCCCGCCGCCGCCGCCGCCGCCGGTCCTGCGGCAGTTGAGGACGCCGCCTCACGGTAGCGGTGAGGACGCCACCTGTTCAATTCCACCGCCACGCGCATCGCTTCACCTTTCCGCGACGGCGCTGGGCCACGCAGCGCCCCTCCCCCACTTTGACCTCGCCGCAGAGCGTTTCCCGTGAATGAATCGACGCAGGGAACACATCTGCGATCGTTCTTGTGTCCATTTGCCTACGCAAGAAAGCATTGTAGCTTAGAAGTAAATACACACTTGTTCACGAAGTAACTGCATTCATCTTAATTCTGATTCGTCGCCCTCCTCCCCTTATGTTGTATTGTGTGGAAATAATGTGAATTAACATTTCTACCTTTATCTTCGATTTCGGATAAGAACCATTTTGATGTTCACGAACCAACGTACCAACATTTCACGGGGCTAAAACCAGTCGTTTAGCTGGTTTTGCCACCTGCCTACCTCAAACTACCTTCCTAATAGGGTATGGACATCGCGGGTCGCCAAGGTCACAGCGGTGCTGGGCACTGCCACCTACACAAGCGCCCACTGATCGCCCGCCGTCGTGCCCTCGCCCACACGGGCCTATCGATTCTCCGAAGGCGGGTGGACAGGGCAGCGGGCCGCCCGCGCGAACATCCACGCCGGCGATGCGAACGCAGTCACAGCTTCCGCTGCCCTCCTGCACACCCTCTGCAAACGTCGCTGTTGCGCTACCGTCGCCCCCGCCTCCGCGCCCGCTTCTTGACGACTTCGCGCTCACGTCGACCGCGCTCACGGCAGGGGCGATCCAGCCGATTATTTTGGAGGTTATAAATAATAAACATTGTTATTATATTGTGTATATTTTTGTAGGTATCAACGTGATACTTTACAACATTATTTTTTAAATAATTACATAATTCTAGCATAAATAAAATATTTAAATCAATTTATGAAATAAAAGAAGGTAACGAAAGAAAACTCTAGGTCTTTTGGGGGGACCCATAGCCCCATGACCCCCCCTCCCCCCACTAACGCCACTAGCACACGTCGACCCCCGCTGACGTCGACCTGCGCTCACGCCGATCCCCGCACCCGCCGAATCCTCACACCGCCGACCCCGTTCCCGTCGATCTGCGCTTCCGCGACCCACGCTCTCGCCGATCCCGCTGCCGCCGGCTTCATACTCCTGCCCCCGCTACCGCCGACCCTCCCCCTCCCCGCCATCGCCACCGCGTCACTACCTCCGCCTACGCCGCCGCCACCGCCACCTTACACGGGGCTTCCGGCGTGGCGGCCTGCACGGGGCAGGGCGGGGGGGGACGGCGCGGCCTTGCGAGGTGAAAGGCTACGGCAGGCGGCGGGCGCCTCCGCGGTGGCCGCGAAACCGAGCGGTTGGTGGGCCGTCCTGCTCTGCTCCGCGCCTCACCTCACCTCGCCCGGTCTCGCCGGGCCGGGCCGGGCCGGGCGAAGCCGGGCCGCTCCGCGACCTTCCTCCGCGGCCGCAGCCGAGAAGGCAGGGCAGGCACAAGGCAGGCCAGGCAGTCGGGTGGGCGCGCGCCGCGCCCAGGACAACGAACCCGCGAACCCTTGTGAGCCGCAAAAGCTGCGCCCCCCTGACCCTGCCCGCCCCTGCGCAGGCGGCGAGGCCGAAGCGAGCGGAAAGCGGGGCGGGGAGGGGCGGGGCGGGACAGGGCGGGAGCGCCCGCTCCGCGGAATGCGGCGGGGAGCGGAGGGGATGGGTCGGCCGGGCTGGGCGCGCGGGCAGGAGAGCCGCGGCGACGAGCCGCCTGGAGGGCAGAGGCGGCGGCGGCGGCGGGAATGCAGTCTGGCCCGGTCTGGCGGTGATGGCGGCCGAGGCGCGCGGCGTCCTCCAAGCAGGGAAGCCGAGCTCCCGAAGTCGCTTGTGCGAGACGGCAGACTCGAGCGCTGCGGTGCTGCGTGCGTGCGTGCGCCCCTGCCTCGCTGCATGCGTGCGTGCGTGCGTGCTGTGTGCGGGAGAGGCGCCCGCGGGCTTGTGAATGAGCGCCGGCCGACGCGCCACCGTCGTATATTTACCGCCGGGGCGCGCGGGGGCAGGAAGACCCGGCGACGGCGTGCGGAGCGGCTCAGCTCCGCGCGCTGCGGTGGCGCGGGGGGAGGGGGCAGGCGGGAAGAGCGTTGTGCCGCGGGCGAATGCGGGGCACGCCGCTTCTGGAATCGCGCCTCGTTCGCTTCCCCCACCCCTCCGCCACCGTCGGCATCGCCGCCGCCGCCGCCGTAAATATTTTTAAGCCGCCACTCCGAGCTGGAGAGCGCGGGCGGGGGAGAGCTCGCGGATTTGCGATCGCAGCAGAGTGAAAAAGTTACACGAGGTTGGTTTTGATTTATACGTAGATCTAATTGATTGTAATGACCGCCAAGTCCTCGATCTATGAAATATTAGGCTAGTTTTCTTTTATTTACTTTCTTTCTACCCCAAAAATAAATACAAATATTGAACGTTTCAGTTACAATCGTGTAGATCACTACTGGTCTGTGCATTGGGAAGAAGGAAACTTAAATTTTCTGAAATATTCGCTAGTTTTACCACCGTACTGTTTAATACTAAATTGCAATCTAAAATTCGTTTCAGTAATCTTATTTTTTAATTAGGAAAAGCTCACATTAACTGTTACGACATTTAGGCCTTTAAATTAAATTTAATGACGGAGAAATTGTATTACACTTGTCACATCTTATGTAAGGTCTAGTGGGACAAATGTTTCTTCTCATGAAACTAGCGACTGTATCTCCTCCAAAATTTCAACGCTGGTTTTATCACATGCCACATTACGGTAGGATCCTTCGAGATCAATTACTAGTGTGTTAAAGTTAAAAAGAACACCTGCCGCACGAGGTTCATATTCCGATGAACCACTGCTGACTCATGCGAACTTATTTGCATGCGAGATCGAACCCGCAATAATCTACGCTCTACCTTCATCATGTTGCCTTGTTGTGTCAGTTATTTATTCCTGCAATCAAGGCGCGGAAAATATTGTACTGACAATAAAACAACCTCGTGTGATTTTCGTATCGTCCATTGATCCTATTGATCACTTTGCCATAAAAACCTCCATATGAAATTTTAATTTTGAAAAAGATAAAATAATTTTAGAGTAATGAAAAACGTAAATACATTTGTAGGAAGCTAGGCAAAATATGTATAGTGAAAAGACGGAAGAAGAGATGAAATGCGTCATAAAGAAGGCACATCTTAAAAGATCTATGCACCGCAGTTCAGGCAAGTGTTGCGAAGATAAGGAACTCTTTACGCAAATACTTGTACATAAAGGCGGCTCCCAACATTCACTGTTCGGCGAACAGCGAGCAACCGCTTGCCGAATCCCGAGTAGTGTGGATGGGTCGCTTGCTATTTGCCGAGTGACGAACATTCGGCGCTCGCCCTACCCACCGGGTGTCGTTTTTTGGACACATCAAAAGGAGCGAGCAGTAGCTCGCTGCTCGGCGAATGCCGAATGTGTGGAGCCACCTTTACGCAAATACTCGTACATAAGGGTACAATCAAGCGACGCGATCGTGAAGCGTTGGGAGAAGGTCTGTTCGGGGCAGGAGCGTGGCGGAGCGGGTCGAAGCGGAGCGGAGGCGGAGAGGGTTTAGGGTGGACGGGGCGGGGCGGGGCGAGGTTGAAGCGGAGGCGTGGGTGTGCACCGCGCAATCCTCCCCCGCCGCGCGCCCACCTGTTGCGCCCCCGCACCTGTGCGTCCTCGTCCTCTGTCTCGCCGCCGCCAGAGCCTTGGCCCGGCGGCGGCGGGGCGTGCGGGCACCTGCCGCACCAGCTGCAGCTGCTTCTGCCGCCCCGCCGCTGGACCCGCAGCCCCGCACACTGGGCCCAAAGCAGCCGAAAGAGGAAAGAATAATTGTTCTTCTGCCGAAAATTCCCCGTTTTCTGCGCACGATTACATTACTTTTTCTTACAAAGAACTTCGTAAGGCGAGAAAATAAAAAGGTTCCCTTGGGACCAGTGCAGAATGTTCACTCTCCTCAGCCGGAATGTTCTGGACTCGAACAACCAATTATGAGAGATCATCAACTAACGTGCGAACTTGATTCAGGGGAACCCCGCGTAGGCGTTGACCCCACTGCTGGAGAACTTTCGGATATTTGAATAAGTTTAGTGTGAGGGACAAATATTAATTGTTGCATGTAATAAATAATGATAATAAATAATAATAAATAATAATATTAATAATAGTTGTGTTGTCGGTAGCAAGATGAAAATTCCTATTTTTTATTAAAATAGATATTGATAGAAGGTGACATTGGAACGTAGTTTATGAGACAAGGAAGAGTTGATTAATGAATGAGTTCGAGCGGGGAATTTCCTGTAAAACTAGTATTTGCTTTTCAATTGTAGACTTTTAGAGATTTTCGTATATTCAGAGAAAGACAACGTTTAATCCAATAAGAAACAAAAACTCAGTAGGATTGAATTAAGTGCACGAAGAATCGGCGGGAAGAGATGAATCATTTCGTAACAAATTAATTTTTCTCGTATATGGGAAGTGGACGTATTCATAACACATGAAACCCATTGAAACACATTGAAACAGAAATCTTTAGAAAATTACGTCAAGGACCTATTCAGTTTACGATGCTTAATGTTTATTTGTCGATAATGTTCTTTTTAATTAGTTATCGGCTGGATACTTGCAAGTCTATATCCCTGAAATGCATGTAAAGACAAGCACACACTCATATACACCGACACACACACACACACCACAACAGCAAAGAGAAAATACAGGGGGAAATTGTAATGGCCTTTGCTGTCATTCCGTCCTACTGTTGCATCACAGCAGCTCCAGCAGCTGCTGCTGCTGCTGTGCTTTTCCAGCGCTGGACCGGCGCACGCGCGCGCCACTGCCGCCGCCCCCCCCCGCCCCCAGCCACGCCACGCGCCCTCCGCGGCCGTGCAGCCCGCCCCTCCGCGGCTTTCTCTGCGCGCAGCGGCGCCCGCAGCCGGCCGGCTGCGCGCGGGCCGGCTTCAAGAGGCGCCCCCAGGGTGGGACTCCTGGCCACTAGAGACCATCGGAATGCATTCCACAATGGCCAGATTGGCCTGGAGTGCGAGGCGGTTCAAAAAAACTTTTAAGAGTTTGACTATGACGTGAGGTACGCAACCAAGTAATCAGAGAAATGTTTGAAATAAATTTTATTTGATGAATTGCCCGCTGGACTGTTTTTGATAACTGCGATAATCTAATATACCCGTACAATTTGCACGCTTTAACACTCTTATAATACGCGAAACGTTGGAAATAACAACGGATTTGTAACGTTTTATAATCAAAACCCCGTAAGTGTACGGGTGCTGGATGTGGAGTAAGCTCCCAGAGGGAACGTTTAACAGAAAAGATAGGTTCAGAAGTAGCAGAAGAAGCAGCTTATGATGCAAGAAAAACAGCAGGCGCACATGCAACCTGCAACACAGCAATACACTGCTATCGTGCATATCTCTGAGGACGATGTGACCTAGGCTCTTGAAATCAGGATTTTATGTGCCAACTGAGACGCGAGTTATCTTTCATACACTGCAAGCTATAAAATGATACCGTTTTGGTGTTTCTATAACGTTTTTCGACGGGGTCCCCACTCGACAGCACGAATTGTCAGAAACATTCGAAGACTACTTCCAGGATGAAGTATTGTCTCTATGTTCTTGGCAGAACTAACGACTCGGCCGCGGAAGCCTACGAATCTAAAGTATTGTCTCGTTTAGACACATTATTTTTGAAGTACGGATTGTTCGCTCGTGTGTTGTTTTTAAATTTAAAAATAATTATTAAAAGTAAACTATCAACTTTTGTAACATAAATTATGCGTTATGATCGTTATTAATACGCATACAAATTAGCCTTGTAAAATATTTATTTTTAAGACTAGATTACCGTCAATATGGTGCATAATGTATGACATTAATATCTTGGGAAATGGATTTAGCATTTGTTCCATGACAAAATAAACTTGTTAAAATACTAGATCATTACACGTGCAGCGACCATGCATAGTTCCAAACAGCTTATTATGGGTACTAGGGAAGACACCTTTACCTCGCAAATGCACTTGGGGGAAATGGGGAAGCGTCTTTACACTCACTGTAATATGTCGGACCTGTTTTATCTTTTTTCAACCCACATAATTCAGTCGTCGATTGTAATGATAACGGACTGCTACGATTGATAGGCACATTTGGTAATTCCTTTACGGTCGGAATTAAACTAAGGAAACTAGAAGGGATTTCAAAATGAACTGCACACTAAAACTGATAAAATGAATCATGCATGACACAAGATTAAGACGTATGGTTCAGAATTGTGGTCTTACAAGAACAAGCATTCCCCTAACAATTGTAAAGCCCACAGAATAAAAGAAAATCACCAACTCTACAATTAAGTTAATCTTTTTGAAAGGTCTGGATGTATGTCTGTCGTATGATTCCAGTATTTGGGTTATTAGTCTTGCGTTTAAAGCTAAATACGACTGCTACAGAATGTTACAAATGAATTTACGTCAGGGGTTAAGCAATTAAATGTGGAGAGAGTTCAGGCCTGTTCGGTGATACCCGTACAATCTAGTCTTCGTCCCTTGAAGCAAGACTTAAGATTTTGTATTTTGTTTCTCTCCTTCCTCGGTCCTCAGGCTTTCATGCAGACATTCCACGCCCCAGGCGTTTTTGCTTCCCGCTCAGCTGCGCCCCCCCCCCCAAAGCTGCGCACTTTTTCGCTTCCAGGTGGATCTGCAGCATTCTTAAATTACAGAATATAATGTACTGGAATGCCTCAGTTAAAGTCTGATTATTATTTTTTGCCCACAAATAATGATAATAATAATCATAATAATAACAAGGACATGATTCGTTTTTGGTAATACTGTAAAACTCTAGTTCAGATTCGCCTTATACAAACGTACGCCTCATTTCTATTTTAAATTGATTTGCGGGAAACGTCAGAATTGCGTTTATGGATCAACGCTCATCTCTACAGATGCGACAAAAGAGCAATAGATGTCAATCATGATTCTTCGATCGGGTAAACAATGTCGTTCATTCATGAGTCGCCAGGATTCTCGGAAGGGGAAGAATGAACTACACTACAGCATCACGTATTAACAAAGAGAACAAATAGTGCAATTCCCCGAGTCGAATTAAATGGGTGTGATAAATGGTGGAAAGCAACCAATTACTTCTTCGCCTCGTAATGTGAATGAGACGAAGCATTTAGAAAAGTCATTGAAATGAGTTATTTTGCATTTTTTATCGTACTACATTTAACTCAATCGTGTTTTACACTTACAAAAATACATCATTATTCCTTGAAATGACTAACCATCGTTATCCGGTTGCGTTGATTAGCAGTACGTAATTATTATTTTTTTATAGTCTACCGTTTTGAATGTTTTACGTGCAACGTGATTTACCAAATCATTTTATCTTGTAAAGTAAGTGGCTAATCTCAAAGCAGATAAACTTGAACCTAAAAGCAGAATTTTAATGCAGATTGAATTGTAACCACTTTCAAATATCCTTTTACATTTAAATTGCCAATGGAAAGACAACCAACCTTGAAAAAACTAAAGTGAATGTGGTATGCGGTTAAAGCGTTTAGTGGGTGCATCCACTGCGGCTTCCTCTGTACCTCCTGATTGAGGGATTGCAGTGCTACCTGCTGCTGCTGCTGGGGCCTGCCTCGCGCCCCCATTCCCCCCACTCCGCCCCCTCCTGAACCGACACCGGAGTCACACACACACACAAAGGGAAGCGGGGAGGGGAAGGGAGGGAGCGGAGCGGAGCAGGCTAGGGATTCTCGGAAGGCGGCGGCGGGCTGAGGGATCCTACAGAGAGCAGGGACCTGCCGCCTCCCTTCCTGTGCAGCACGCCTGGGATGCGCCAACATGTTCTGTCCATTGCCATATAAAGCAACAGTAGATCCAACCAGCTGCGTACTCATCCAGTTTGGAAGGTAGAGTTGTTTATAGAAAATGCATTTTCAGAATTCAAAATCGCGATGATAGTGGTATTTAAGCAAATTTCTTGACATATTCAATCCATTTATCAACATTTTAGAAATATGTTTACGTTGCTGCAACTATTCAGTTCAGTTGGTAAGAGAATGTGTGTTTAGAATTTTCCATCAAATTTGGAGGGAAAATGCTGTAATTTTTTCTGCATCTCATTTCATCTCGATTAAATCTTAACTTGCCTGTAGAACATGCGGAATTATCTTAGAAGACGTGTATTAGTGGAGTTCGTAGGAAGTAGCAGAGTCTGTGGCTTATTAAAATGCTGTAAACGTGTACATGTTTTTTTAAAAAATGGGATTGTAGAAATGTAAAGCAAATTAACTCAAAATCTTCGTGGCTAGCCAG
Organism: Acheta domesticus; assembly: GCA_031308135.1. NCBI lineage: Eukaryota > Metazoa > Arthropoda > Insecta > Orthoptera > Gryllidae > Acheta > Acheta domesticus. The sequence goes on along the minus strand of JAHLJT010009436.1, from coordinate 153,991,783 downwards.
AATATTCTATACTGTCTTTAACAGTGAAAAAACTAAAATGTACACGTGATCATGCTTTCTTCATCATTACCTGTGGGGGCGGGTATCAAACCATTGTCTATTCTCCATCGAAATTTGACTTGGAGATCCGTCCGTTCCGCTGCGTTATCTGTTGACACAATGGCGTAAATAGACGCATTACTGGCCTGTGTTCCTGTTTATAACTACATATGAAAGAGGACAGTTGAATCGCCAGGCAAGAACTTATAAAAATAAACCTTAGTAATGTGCCATAATGCTTTTATTTTAATATGTTAGTGGTCATGAGTGTACGTAAAAGTTGGTTTAAATATATTTTACAAAGTTTCTGTATACGCCAGAGCTGAGTGTTTAATGTCATGCGGGCAAATTTTTTGTCCCTACATAAAGCAAACTCTCCGCTTAATAAGGATACTGGTCTAGTGGAAACATATTGAAAAATAATTCTTGGTATGGGGTGAATTTCACTTTCATGCAGAGCGGGGTTAATTCGTAAACAGATTAAGCACGTGCCAAATGTCTCCAATAATTTTTTTTATATTATGTAAATATGAAAAATATAATATCGACATTTATATTGCAAATGTTATATTTTATATTCACACCAATTTTTATTTCAAATATTCAATGCTTTTGTATATTCTTGGGTGGGGGTCCGTAGTTTTGTCATTCGTATGGTCCTTGTTGAGATAATAGTCCAGCTCTGCTTCATGGTTCACTGCGTGGCGTGTTTATATTCTCGCCGCAGACCCGTAGCCGGCCGGCGTTTGACCTCCCAGCGGGTTTGCTCCAGGAGATAGATATATCTCTCGTCCCAGACGGTCATCTTTTTGTCTACTGCTGCTGCTACTGCTACTGGCGAACTTTGTGAAAGAGGCGTGTCTGTAGGCGATGACTTTCAATGCTCTTTGCTACCATTGTAATTTTTGCGGGGCGTAATAATCTAATACATATCTTTCGTGCTCTAATCGTTTTTTTATGTCTTTGTTTTTCCTTATTATATTCGTTCGCTAAATTAGTGCAGAATTATTTGATCAGAAACTCGTAATACTCGTATTGAATGCTTGTTTGCTTGTTACAGTATCCCGTACGATAATGAGCGAAATTTGATTATCAATTTGTAAAAAAAAAATAAACAGCAACAAAAAAACACTTGATGTAATTTTTATTTCACTTGATTCCTTACTCTACGGATTTAACTTACAACCGAATTACAATCTTGTTCTTTACCTTAGAACAAGAACAATCATAGTTTATTACGAGATAAATTATTGAAATTGAGAAAAAGACTTGAATAACACATTCAAATTCTTGGGCAAGGTTTTTTCCTTCAGATTACCATCAAATTAGTTTGTACTTTTTCCAAAAGAAGGCGACGGTTGAAATGATTTCAGAAATAAATAAATTTGACCTAGCCTCAACAAAAAAAAATCAATAATCAAACCTATCTGATTGGTTAGCCAAAACGTATTAATAATATCCTGATCTTCTATATCTGGAGGGAAATAACAATTGAGCAGCTTTGTGAACCAGAAGCTTTGGCCGAAACCTCTAACCACGCTTGCATGTTTTCATCGTTCAGTGTGGCATAAAAGGCATGGACCAGTGGTGTCAAGGTCTTTCTACTGGTGGCTCTGGCATGCGTCGTGGCACCATAGCATGCCACGAGCCTCTCTGCGCCACTAGCGTCGGGAAAGTGAACTATTACGAGTGTAATACACGCCGTTTGTAGAGTAGAGATGGTGTTGTCTCTGGTGGCGGGGTGATGAACTGCGTGGAGAGGCGATTTTCGTCGTGGCACTCGTGCCACGGACTCCCGCTCGTGGCATCGACTTTGACAACACTGGCATAGACCAACCACCAGGCACATCTGGGATGTTGCATCAAATGCAGAAATAGACGCGAAGATCCGAAAATACGCCACTCAAAACACACACTTCATTTAATCTAAAAAGGCGGCGAACTAAAGTATGGGGGTGACCTCTCGTCCTCCCGCGGTTTGCCCAAGAGTTGAGATAACGGGTGGCGCGAGGAGGGCGGGGGCCGGGCGGGCGAAAGGCCACTGCGAAGCCTTGGGAGAGCCCAGAGCAAATGCACAGGCGCCTTCGCGCCGACGCGACGCACCAAGCGACCCAGTGCGCCTTGTTTGTCGTTTCGCTCTCTTTCTTTTGTAGACCTTTTTAGCAATTATTTGTTTAGGGAAAGTGAAACTGGCGAGCTGCGACGCATGACTGATAAGGGAATATTTGTAACTAAGTATAATAATAATATAATAATAATAATAATAACAACAACAATAAGAATAATAATATCAAAATAGGTATCGGTGATGATATAATTATTCTACTCGAGATTTTTAATCGCATCCCCAAATCTCCGTAAGCGAAAATGAACCTCCAAAATCAAAGAAAACCTGTTGTAAATGACGTTTTCTATTTGTTGATTTCTCTGGGCAAATTTGCACAATGTTTATAAATGTAGATATAATTTTGTACAGTCAGGCTTTGTCTGTTTCAATGAACTGTTTAATCAATGTCGTGAAATTAAAAAATATTATGTTGTATAGATGTAACGATGGCTCTTCAAACATGCGTCAAAGAGCGTGTATTGTCTTTCGACTAGACATAGGGAAATTTTAAGAAAAGGTCGGAACCATCCTCCAATAACTGATATAAACCAATAGAAAGTTAGAATTGTTCGAAGATTTACTTACCCGATCGGCAATTGAAACCGGGTCTCCTAATGTACACCTACTTCCGTTTACCACTGAGCTACCAAGACGAATAGGTGGCAGTCTTGAAACAGTGATATAACGGATCGTGTTTTGGACATCAAAATAAAGCAGTGAAGAAGGCGTTATGGACATCAAAATAAAGCGAGCGCATATGACAAAAGGGGAATGTACTTGGGCTATACGGTTCGACGATAGTAAGGGCCTAGATTAGGTACGAGCACTTATCAAAAGAGAAATCTTAAATTCTCCAATCCTTCTCCCGTCCCTTTTTATCGCTCTTCCACCCGTCTCTGATCTCCTTAAATTTACACTCCATCAGTCATCTAATCTGAATTCACACAGAATGGTGTTTTACTGTCGTAAAAATAATCCAATTTCCTCAATTCCAAAAGAAGATTCTACCAAAAAAATTAACGTAATGTAAATGCGTGTCGATTGAGTTATTAATTTTCTCGTTAAGAAGCCGAGAAAAAAAACATTCTTTTTGACTAAAATAATCGGTTCATTAAGAAGCGATTCATACAGAATTGTCTGTTCCTTACGAAGAGGCCTGGGGGAGCTGAGCTCATCGTTTTCGCGAAGGGGAGAGAGAGCAAGTGACAAGGGAGCCCCCTAATTGCGGGGAGACACACAACTGTCAAAAAAGGACGCCTAAAATGCAGGAACCCACTGTTTCATCAGCAAGATTATTATAGGATACGTATAGCAAATATAGATTGATTATTGTTTTATAATTTGCTTAGTGTCCCTCGAGGAAGGACATTGGACACCGTACTGATGAGAGATGATGCATCTAGTTTACGTGTGTATGTGAGTAGCATTATGTACAAGGAATTTGTAATGGCTCAAGAAACCGAGATACTGGGCTCTGAAGAAGCGCTATTTAAAATGATGAGATACCATTAGGTGAAAGGAAAAAGGTATTGACCTTCAATGAGAAATTCCAAAAAATAGATGTAATAGACGTCAACACGTGGAGAATCCTTACGATCAAAAATGAAAAGTAGGCTGATTCGTGGGGCTTGGATACAGAAAAGAATTAGATTACTTAGTTGTTTGACCATGTTTCGGAAAATATATTTTCATCACCAACGCTGTAATATAAAAGGTAAAAAAGCATAAAATCGGACGTGTTAAATAACCACTTAAGACTACTCTTTCTAAACAATTACTGCAAAAACATGGAAGGAAATAATAAAATATAGTACAAAAGCTTGCAACCACGAAAAACAACAAGGAACTGAGCTAACATCTGTAGTGCATCTTACAGGTGCACACACCAATTTGAGAAGGAGGCAGGGCCTTCACATAGTCATTAATACACTCTTTCTAATACATACCATTAGCAAACAAGGTGTAATTGGAGCTGTGTCCCTCCTGCAA
>JAHLJT010009436.1:153787928-153986648 GCA_031308135.1 Acheta domesticus | reverse complement strand
CAACTCTTCTTCTGATTCTTCCACCCTTATTTTCTCTCCTACCTCTCCATCTAATTCTTCTAATTCTTTGACTTTTATTTTCTATCCCACCTTTCTAATTCTTCCACCTTTATTTTCTCTCACACCGCTCCTTGTAATTCTCGCCCCCCCCCTCTTCGTCATATTCTTCCACCTTCTTTTTCTCTAATTCTAATTCTTCCACATCCTCTTCTAATTCTTTTACATCGTCTTTTGATTACTTTTCCTTTCCTTCCAGTTCTTGTATATCTACTCCCTCCATTTCTTTTTCCACTTCTGCAAATGTCACTTTCTCCCGCTTATGGCCTATATCTACGAATCCGTATCTTCATCGTCTGGCAGAACATTCCATAGAAGGAGCGTTGATCAAACATACGAGGTTGGAGGATCTAGTACCGACCCCATGTACACGGGAGTGAGGTTTGGTTAAGAGAGGAAGGATCACATCCTTTTCTTTTAGATCTTCTGAGTGGAATTGATCGGGCGAAACTAATGATGAGGGCAGTGCTCGACTATAATTCTCATCCACGCAGCGTCATCGTCCGACCAAGTTACTTATTGTGAAAACGTCATTACATGTGGGGGATACATTTCATGAATAATATCTTCACTAATTTTCATCGAATTTTAGCCGTTAAATACAACAATTTCTAGGCATACCTGTTTCCATGAAACACATCCAAAATGTAAGGAAAGTGGTTAACGGACATTAGATCAGTGGTGTAGCCTGGTGGGGCAGGGGGTGTGCGGTCCGCCCCGGGTGACACCATTTTAGGGGTGACACGAATTAGACAATTTTATAATTGGAATTATTATTATTATTATTATTATTATTATTCCATTACATCACGACTAAAGATGTTATGAGTCGGCTGAATATAAAATCTACTCCAGGTTGCAACCAGCTACCTAAGGAGCAGATCTCGGGACTATCGGTGCCTCTACAATACTTTGCGCAAAATGTGGGCTGTTCCAAATAAAGCAATTTCTTGCACTTCCCAGTCTTTTGAATTACCTGGGAGTTTAGACAAGTTCTTACTCAAATTTTGCGGAACAAATCCCAGAGCTCCGATAACTATCGGGACGACCTGTGCTTTTACGCCCCACATTCGGCTGATCTCGATTTCCAAACTCTTGTATTTAAGACGTTTCTCTGCCTCCTTGGTAACGACGTTTTGATCGCAAGGTACAGCAACATCGACAAGTAAACACGATTTTTTCTCCAAATCCCGGATAACTATATCCGGTTTGTTTGCCGCTATCGTGCGATCAGTTTGAATTTGTTGGTCGTACAATATCGTACACAATCCAACAGACGTCACCGGTTTCGGTGAGTGTTCGTACCACTTGGGGCATGTGTTTGGAACTTCGAGGGCGGTACAGATCTGCCAGTGGAGGTAGCTACACACCCTGTCATGTCTTTTCAAGTATTCGGTCTTTGCTAGGATTGGACAAGCTGAGACAATATGATCAATGGTTTCTACTTGCTCCTGGCAAATGCGGCATTTATCATCTTGGGAAATTTTGAGAACCGCTTTATCATAATGTCGTGTTCTCAAGGCCTGATCTTGGGCAGCTATTACAAGTGCTTCCGATTCTGGCTTCATTCTTCCCCTTTTAAGCCACATAAATGATTGATCTTTATTGATCTGCACCTTGTCCATTCTTTTTAGGTATTGTCCGTGGAGTGGTTTGTCTCTCCACGATTTCTTTAACATTTTTTGTGTCTCACATTTCATGTTTAGCAGCATCAGAAGTTCAGTGTCTGTGTTATTCGACGTGTCTTGCCTAGTTTTCTTCGCAATGCTTCTTGCTACACTAACAATGCCTCTGTTTCCCATTCTTCGGTCAGATTTCATGACCTGCCTCATTAGAGGGTCATCTTGATGGCTGACTACATACTTTCCCAACCCGACTATTGCGTTGTGCCAGGAGGCCTCAATTTGTCTGAGGCCTCTTCCTCCTTCCTTACGTGACACATAAAGTCTATGTATATCAGCTCGAGGGTGGGAAACATGATGCATTGTTAGCAGTTTTCTGGTTTTTCGATCCATGGTGCGAATTTCTTGCTCAGTCCAGTCCACTAGTCCAAAACTGTATTCGGCTACAGGTACCGCCAAACTACCTATTGCAGATATTTTATTCCTGGAATTCAGAGCGGACTGCAGGACCAGTCTCACTCTTCTATAATACTCCCTACGAATTCTCTCTTTCATTCTGTCGTTCGAGATGGTCTCACATTCTTCAATGCCCAGATATTTGTAAGTTTTACCTGGCTCAAGATCTTGAATCACAGTGTGCGTATCAATTTCAATGTTCTCAGACGTTGTGAGTTTCCCTCTTTTTAAATTGATTTTTGCACACTTGTCAAGACCAAACTTCATGCAGATGTCATTGCTAAAGTCATTCACGACAGACAGCATTTGGGAGAGAATCGCTTCATTCTTAGCAAACACTTTCAGATCATCCATGTAAAACAAATGTGATACTGGCCTTTCATCACCATGGAGCTTGTAACCAAAGTCAGCTTGCGACAACTGTCTCGATAGTGGGATCAAACTAATGCAAAACAGCAGAGGGGATAGTGAATCTCCTTGAAAAATACCCCTGTTAATCTGAATACTTCTGGTTTCTACTGCTTCCTTTCCGCTGTGGATTAGTAACCTGGTACTCCACGACTTCATACTAGCCTTGCAAAATTCAATAAGTCTAGGATGAAATCGATAGATCTCCAGGGTCTTCAAAATCCAATCGTGTGGTACACTATCAAAGGCCTTTTGGTAGTCAATCCAAGCCATGCTCAAATTACGTTTGCGTTTCTTTACATCATTCAAGATGACTTTATTCAGTAGCAAGATTTCCTTACAGCCATAAGAGCCTTTACGACATCCTTTTTGTTCAGCTGGCATTAGATGATTCTTCTCTAGATGTCTATACATTTTGTCAGCTATGGCTGCAGTTATAACTTTGTACAGTACTGGCAGACAAGTAATTGGCCTGTAGTTCTTCGCCAAAGAGCTGTCTCCCGCTTTGGGTAGCAAATACGTGATGCCGCGTGTGAGCCATTCCGGGAGTTCCTTTGGGTTTTCTAAAATTTTATTAACAGCCTTTGCTAGATGAGAATGTATTGCTGTTAATTTCTTAATCCAATAAATCTGGATCTTATCAATCCCGGGGGACTTCCAGTTTCCCATGTTCTTAATTGCTTGGAAGAGGTCCTCTTCCGAGAATTGGTGAACATCTTCCACTGTTTCTACAAGTTCATCGGCAGCATCAACTTCAGATTGAAGCCAAGATGCGTCTTTGTTGTAGGATCTGCTCTCCTCCCAGATTCCTGCCCAAAATGCTTCGACGTCATCTTTTGAAGGAGTAACAGCTTTGCCATTCGGTTTTTGAGTCAGATTGCGATAGAATCTCTTCGCGTCTGTTTCAAACAACCGGTTCTGTACACGGAAATCTATTCTACGTTTGTACCGTCTTATTCGTTGAGCCCATGCTTGAATTTTCTCTTTTAGCTTCTCAACTACCATTAGCCTGCTGGTGTCATTTTCAATTTGGTATTTTTGTTCAACATTGAATATTTTTCGTTGAACTTTAGAGGTGTGCGTTGATTTAGAAGATGCCTCAGCTAAGAGTGATATTTCACGCCGGGTGTCGGCTATCCGTTTCATAATTCTGTTCATCCATGGGGGTACAGAGCTGTTTACTCTGTTTTGCTGTCGGCCGTCGGTGTTCTTGGCTGGCCCCAAAATTATCTGAGATACTAGATATCCAGTTGCATATATGATGTGATTGATTTCAGTAATATCTAGATCTCTGCCTGGGGTCTCACCACCTCATTTAAGACAGAATTAACTGTTTCTATCACTCTTTTAGCTTTGGCATTTTCGTATATTCTCCTCAACGGTTCGCGAGATTCAAACGGAAGTTGACTAACTCTTTCTATCTCGCGCCGAAGGAGATTTCGCATCATGTCCTTATCGTGTAATTCATTGCCAGATGAGTTTTCACCACTGACGTGTGTTTCACTGGAAAGCGATGAACCTTCCACGGGATCATCATTTTCAAGTTCTACATGTTCGTCATGTGGATTGTTCGAGCGAAGTACATATTCCGCATTTCTCTCAATGTCAGCAAGTTGATCTGCTGTGAATTTTCCACTGCTGAGTATGTATCGTCGTTGACTGGCAAGCTTCTTTGAGTCTAGGGTAGGTCTCATATCTGGGTTCCGCTCTCTCCATACCTTGAAAACTTCTATTTCAGAGCCCCCATTTTCGCTTTTGCGTAGTAAAAGCACCACATCACCTCCTTTAATTCATCCCGGGTCCATCTCTGACGATGGCTTCGAGCTACTGCCGGCTCTGGGTCCCTGGGACTACATCCGTGGGATGGCCAGACGTCGACAAGGTGACATTAGCTCGGTTTCTGAGCAGGTATGGACACTGGTAGAACAAGGCACGTTAAGATTCATTACATTGCTTGTTCTATCCATTTGCTCATTGGTTTGAATTGAAGATTCGCAGGACGCAAGTTCGAGTTCACAGATCACACTTAACCCTCGGGTGTTTCCTGCCATCCGTTACTGCGACCCACAGTGGCCTCGGGGCATCCCCCGCAGGGCCCAGCAAGGGGTCCCTCCGATCGCCAGTCGGCATTACTAAACCCTACGGGATTTTCACTGACTGCTGAAGGCAGCCTCCTTCGCTGGCTAATGCAAGGTTCGGGCCTCCACTCTAATCAGTGGCCTGGTGTGCCAACCAGTTTCTCTCCTGTACCCTCTATGGGCCGACAACAGGAGTCCAAAGGTTCATGACCCTTCCCTCTCTACTTACTTCCCACTCTCCTCAAAATGGAGTACTTCTTCGTCTGACCCCTCACCTTCAACCCATTCAGCAAGGAGGCCCCACCGGTAGCTAGGCTACCACTGACATAGCTTAAGGCTCATGGGGGTACTCAAGCTCCACCACCAACTGCAAGGTCGTGTACTCCCTAGGTGGAGTTATTATTATTATTATTATTATTATTATTATTATTATTATTTTAATGATTTACTTAAAAATCGTATTTTTATAAAAAACATGCACTTGTTAATTAGTTATACTTCGTTTTAGATTATTGACTTAAAAATTAAATTTCAATTTTGAATTAAATGCGTTTTTTAAATATATTATAAATAAATGTCATGTCCAAATATATTTTTATTAAATAATGTATAAATTATTCATTAATAGTTTTTTCTATTTAATTTATGGGGAGGTGATACCATTTGTTTTGCCCCAGGTGAACCCAACTGAAGCTACGCCACTGCATTAGATTGGTCTTTTTATCAATAAACTAACTATAACAATGTGGTGTTTTCAAAAATACTATTCTCCATTTTGAGATAATCTTCGAATACTGTGCCTGCCCCAATGGCATACGTGATTGGTCAGAATGGTATGTAAACACAAAGTTCGTTTGACATTGGTACGACATTAGTTCACACCAACAAAATCATTGAGGACATCCCACTAAGTTATTTACGTAATAAATGATATTTGTGGTGACCTTCACTGCCCTATACATTCACTTGTGTATCAAATATAGTTCTTCAATATTTAAAGCAAAATTGATTTTGAATTGCCGGAATAAATTAGTATAAATGTTGTAAACAGTAAATATTTAGTTAGTGTCAAATGTACTTCAGATATATCGTAATACACATGAATTGAAAATATCTTAATCTGAAAAACCTGACCTCAAGAACTTCAAATAATTCGTAGAACATTCGTGTGTTCAATAGAAAGAAAACCATCCAAAAACTTGAACACCGGTAATACGAGTTCTTGTATATGAGTCATTTAAAAAGGAATGCAGGAAAGTACTCCAGACATAAACTGTGTCGGGAGGTAATGACTATTTGTCATCCGAAAATGGATATAATGTGTTTGTAACATTGTGTCATTATGACAGACATACTTTAACATTCTTTTTTCTTTTCTTTTTCAGTTTCATTACACTATTTCCGAGTCTCTACACGTTTTCTAGATTTTTTGTATTAATTTAAACCAAACTTATGTTGGATACAAATATCCATTCATAGTATTGTGATGGAACTGCTCACAAAATGGAGGCGCCGACACACTTATGGTGTGACAGTCGTCCCAAGTCGCAGGAGGGGACACGCGCTGAATTTATTTAATAAGGGCGCCAAGCGCATGCCCACTTACCTGCTTAATGTCGCCGGCGTTGAGCGTCTCAGGGGTGAGCGCCCTGGGTCGAAGGGTTGCATTTGGTGGTTTCTTAAGATTTAGAATAATAACACTTTGCTATGGTATTAATTGGTTCACCCGACCAAATGGCGGGGACTAATTTATTCAAAAAATTAAACGAAGAGAAACTGTTCAGGTTGATGCTGGGTTATTGTCACTTTAGTAGCCGATTAATGAATGATGGTGATGACAACTTACAATCTGTGATGTTAGATGGTAATGTCACCGCGACTGGATTGCTCGCCGAGCGACGGAGAAGTGTAGTCGGACCCTCAGGAGGCGACGCCGGAACGTTGCAAGGTTGGCCTCCGATTGCCTCCGGGGTGATGACTCCGGCGCACGGGACGTCGGCGGTGGATGACCGGGCGGTGGCGACGTGATGCTCGCGCGCGTCTCAGGCCGTCACACGACACCTGGACCGCGTATGACGCTCGAAGCCAAACTTTGGCTATTCGGAATTAATTCCGTGAAGACCGGGCAAGTTTCGCAGTGGTCGGCTCAGTGTGTGCCTTACCCACTGCTGCTGTTCCCTTTCTACCGCAGGTTTCATTAACTGACTAATATTCGGTGGCTTTCTTAACTACCACTGTTAATCTACTCAAAACTTTACTTGTTGGTTTCTATCTCCATACGACTTCTCCTGCACGACCGTCCTCTCTAGCGTCTGTCGCCCGTCCTCTCTCTGGCCTCGCTCGCCCGTCTGTCCCTTTCGTTTTTTCGAAAAAATCTCAAAGTGCTCACGTGCTTCCTGCCTAGTGATTTTATTGGTCGGATTTCAACTTCTCGAACCTTCTATTTCATCAACGGTGCCTTCTGGTTGTTCATTGGCCGGCATTGTTAGGCCGGAGGAGCGCGCACGTGTCCCTTCTGCTTTGGCATGTGATGATTTTATAGGCTTTTAGAGGATTATTGAGCCGGGTGCGATCGCCAAGTCGCTAAAATGGTTGTTCCGGCTGTCGATCATCCAGTATTGTTGGACAAAGGGTAAGATTTATTGTTAGGGGCTTCTGGAGAACTTGGGCCGTTGGGCGGAACTAAATCGGGTCGCGGTGGACGCGTGGCCCTTTCCAACTTCCGGTAATTTGGCGTGACGCGGGGGTGAGAGGGTGCGATGGTCACCCGACGCATCGCGGTATTGTCAGAAAAAGGGTATAATTGATAGTTGAAAGTTTATGGGGGGCTTGAGCGGCTGGGCGTATCTAATTCGGGGGCGCGTAGTTCTTTCCTGCCGTCCGGTAATTTGGCGTGACGCAAGGGTGGAGGACTGCGATGGTCCCCGACACATCGCATTACCCCCCCGTACAATGAGATTAAAAAAACGCATGGGACATGTTTTTTTTTAATCTAAGAACAAAAAAAAGAGATTTACAAAAATAGATGATAAATAAATTTGGGGAGCATGTGCCGACAGATGAAGCGGTGAAAACACAAAAACCTGGCATGTCCAGAACGAAAATTAGGGGTTTCAATGACAACTCTAACATGATAAGACAATACTAGTTAATTAAGCAAAAGGATAAAATTAATGAAGAGGAACAACACTAAAGCTATCTCTAAAAAACTAGATGACCAATAAATTTAGGACACAAAATCTTTAAGAAGTAATACAAACACATTAATGATAAGAAAATGAATGAAAATAATCTATCATTTTTCAAAAATAAGAAATGGTGGTGGGCCATTAGCAACACCTACTCAAACTAAGAGCAAACTAAGCACTAAATAAGTAATTAAGAAGATAACATAGAGGGATAATTGGAAACAAAACTTAGAAAGACTGGCAAAATGAAACAATGGGGTACCTAAAACTAGTTAAACGCTACTGCAAATTGAATAATTGTGCAAAGTGAAGAGCCAAAAGTGGGAACCCTGTTAATCATTATTATATTTGACGCTCTTTTAATACGATTTTAGAGGTATAAAAACAAGTGGAATAAATGCGACATTTGCAAAATAATAGATAAGCATAATAGTCAACAGTGGCCAAATTATTTAAAACACAAGAGGAGGAAACAAAATATCAACACGATGGAGAATTGAAAATAGAATGGTAGACGTGAGAAAACAACCAATGAATTAAACAAAGGACTTGGGTTGCAAAAACATTAAATTCATAATATCAGAATGGAGCTCGTTTCATTAATTAAAGTCAATGGCTATAACTCTCGTCAACTCTCGACAGAGTATATCTAAGGGATATCTGAATTATTTCTCTCTCTTTTTAATCAACAACGACGTTCACTTATAACAATCACTTAACCAAAGCATTGAAGTAGTAGCGAACCCACGAAATTAATTAATAATAAGACGTGCCAGGGCAACCGGGCTGGATCCACAAGAATATAATTAAAATAAGGTTACCTAATCAGAGCGACATAAATGAGGGCTTTTATTCTTTCAGCCAATTAATCTAGTTAATCTCTGAAAGGAACAAGGTTATAAAAATTGTGAGGACCAACCTCGGAACCATCTGTGCTACGTAAAGTGCAAGCGTTGGGGGCTACAAGCCTCATAATTTGGTAAGGACCTACAAATAAAGGAAAGAATTTACTAATAAGGCCTTCAGGCTGATTAGATACTCTGAGAGCTTTGATTAAAACTTTATCGCCGACTTTAAATAAATGGGTTTTACTCTTCTGGTGTTGTTTTCTCGTATCACCAGCTTTCTTTAAATTTGAGAGAATAATTTGACACCGATCCTCAGGGGAAATTGGAATTTGAGTGGCCATTTTTGCTAAAATAGGAAACAATGGTTTCGGCTTCTTATTGAATTGAGCCTCGAAAGGTGTAAATCTGGAAGATTCATGGGGGATGTGGTTAAGCCACGTATTAATCTTCGGTAGTAAATCGGGCCAAGCGGTATGCTTGTGAGACACATAAACCCGAAACAAACGTGATAATTCTTTCATGACTCTTTCGCTTGGGTTTGATCTCGGTGACCTAATAGAACAAAAGATTGTTTGGACACCTAAATCATTTAGCGATTGCTGCCAAAGGTCACTCGTGAACTGCGTGCCATTGTCACTGAGGACACGCTGATACGTCCCACATTCTTTGAAGAAACCTTGCACTAGGTGTTTTAAACAGGACTTTGCAGTAGGTTTAACAATAGGAAAACACTTAACATATTTAGTAAACACATCTATTACTACGAAGATATGGCGGAATCCACATCTTCCTCTAGGTAATGGTCCAGAACTGTGTTCCCATTTATTCCGGACCTGAGCGGTTTAACGGCCTCTGTGGTGGTTGACCTGGGGCTGTCGAAGGCGGCGCTAGAAGGGGCGCGGTTTGGCCTTGACCGGCATTGAAGGGAGGCGGAAAACTGGTCGGCGCCGGGGGGGAGGGGGCGGGGGGAAAGTGCGGCGAAGGGCCGTGGTTAAAAGGACGCTCTTGACCTTGCGAATGGCGTGGGGGAAATCCTCGATTCTGATTATTATTATTGCCATTACGTGGGCGTGAAGAGTTTTGACTCTGATTTTGATAAGAAGCGAATTGCACATTCGTTTGGTCGAAATCGCCCAATAAGATCTGAAATTGCTCAAGATCTTTTACAAAACTAGTTTTAAGGAGGTTTTGAATGACATATGGATAATGACGAGTTAATAGCCACATAATTTCGTCGTCAGGGGGGTAGGTTCGCATTGTTTAAGTTGGGCAATGCGAGACACTGCATAATCCCGCATAGACATGTTACCATTCTGGTCCCATCTACCTTTAGCCAAATCCATTTTAAAATTGTATTGGGTGTTTCTATCCCAAAAACGATTAATAAATTTGGAACGAAAATCCTGAAAATCAGCCGGAACTGGTAACAATGTTTGGAACCATTCTTGGGCATGGTCAACCAACATTTGGGCTATAACCTTCGGTTTAGAAGATTCAGGAATGTGTCTCGCTAAAGCAAAATAATTTTCAACATTACGTAAGAACGTAATGGGCTGTTCACCGCGATTACCAGAGAATTTTAAATTTGGAGGAATTGACAGTGGCATAGCATTAACCGGGAAAGCTGAAATAGTCTTTTCCGCTACTTTAATTTCTAGTTCGTCTATTTTGACTTCGATTTCTTTCCGTTCCATTTCCGCCTGTGCCTGGATAACTAATTTTGCTGTTTCAATTTTATTGTTCAGGGAGTCGTGAAGTCCTTCAATCTTATTGTCAACCCCTTTTAGTTTCTTAGTCACCTCGCCTTTCAAGTTGGAAATTTCGGATTCATTGTCTTTAAATTTATCACGAGCCCAATGTCCCAAATTTAATTGCTTTTCTGAAACGGTTGCAATATCCTTGTTTATGCTGTCTTTAAATTCTGTCATTTGTTGAACTGTTTCAGACTGGAGCGATTCGCATTTCTTTAGTTGGCCTGTTAAATGTTCTTTGATGTCAGAAATTTGCGTAGAATTATTTTCAACAGCAGAGGCGAGAGAGGCGATTTTAGTGCTCTGTTTATCGACCTTTGAATTAACCGAATTTAGTTGTTGAGACACCTCACTTTGAAAAAGGGTGAAATTAGTGAGGTGTTCGTCTAATCTACTATCAAGGGCACAAAATTTCGAATCAAATCTGGAATTCAAGTCCTGAAATTTAGAATTTAATTCTTGACGCTGTTCGTCAAATTGTGATCGAAATTGACAAAATTCTTGACGCTGTTCGTCAAATTTTGCGATAAGAGTGCTGAAAAATTGAGACATTTGGTCTGAGGGTGGCGTCGGAGCGGCCGCGGCGAGGGTAGGTCCGGCCTCGGCGGTACTCGTCTCGAGTACCTGCTCTAAAGAAACCCCGACAGTAGGGGCGAGAACAGCTGGGGGCGTGAGCTCGGCAGGCGCGTCGGCGTTTGCGGGAGCGGGGTCAGAAACCTCGGGGTTTTGAATGGGATTATTTTCAGCCATCGTGGAGCGAGCAATCCTCGAAGTGACGTAAGTACGATAATGACGCCTACAGCGCGTTACACATGAGTACACAATCAAACACAATAAAAAGAAAAGTACAAAACACACACAATGAAATGTTAGAGGATAACACTGAGAAATAAACATAAAATTTCAAATAGAAAGTAAACACTATTAAGTAAACATATAATTGTTACGTGACGGAAATAGCACGTATAATGAAAAAGAAAAAAAATAAAATAGAGTTCAATTAACCACACTTAAACACTATATGACGCATTAAGAAATTGTAAAAAGAAAATAACAATAAAATGAAATTATGCGTCTGAAAAGAGAGTGAAATGTTCTTATAAATACACTTTGGGCTTCTAAGTTATGAGAATCACTGTAATACTCTGAGCATTCACTGATACAAAATATGTAAAAATTACCGGAAGTTCAATATAAAATTTAAGTCTCACACGCAAGCAAAGTGATTGAAAACCTCATAAAATACAAAATATCAAAAGAAACACACATTAAAACCAAATGCAATCTTCAGTTGGGCAATAATTGAGCAAGCGTAAACGGAAAATGGATAAGAAAGAATTAGTGAGTTCAATAAGAAATACACAGGTGCGAGTAACACAAAGTAAAATACTTGTTAAAAACCACGTTGTGTGTCAATTTATGCTCTGCACGCTGCACAAGCTGAATTATACGTGAAAAAACAAACGAAGTTGGGCGACCAATTTATGAGATGCCCGCTACACAAGTTCAATTATTCGTGAATAGAAAACCACGTTGGGTGTCAATTTATGATCTGAGTCTACACAAGCTCAATTATTCGTATAAAAACAACCACGTTGGGCGTCCAATTTATGATCTGAGTCTACACAAGCTCAATTATTCGTATAAAAACAACCACGTTGGGCGTCCAATTTATGATCTGAGTCTACACAAGCTCAATTATTCGTATAAAAACAACCACGTTGGGCGTCCAATTTATGTGATGGAACTGCTCACAAAATGGAGGCGCCGACACACTTATGGTGTGACAGTCGTCCCAAGTCGCAGGAGGGGACACGCGCTGAATTTATTTAATAAGGGCGCCAAGCGCATGCCCACTTACCTGCTTAATGTCGCCGGCGTTGAGCGTCTCAGGGGTGAGCGCCCTGGGTCGAAGGGTTGCATTTGGTGGTTTCTTAAGATTTAGAATAATAACACTTTGCTATGGTATTAATTGGTTCACCCGACCAAATGGCGGGGACTAATTTATTCAAAAAATTAAACGAAGAGAAACTGTTCAGGTTGATGCTGGGTTATTGTCACTTTAGTAGCCGATTAATGAATGATGGTGATGACAACTTACAATCTGTGATGTTAGATGGTAATGTCACCGCGACTGGATTGCTCGCCGAGCGACGGAGAAGTGTAGTCGGACCCTCAGGAGGCGACGCCGGAACGTTGCAAGGTTGGCCTCCGATTGCCTCCGGGGTGATGACTCCGGCGCACGGGACGTCGGCGGTGGATGACCGGGCGGTGGCGACGTGATGCTCGCGCGCGTCTCAGGCCGTCACACGACACCTGGACCGCGTATGACGCTCGAAGCCAAACTTTGGCTATTCGGAATTAATTCCGTGAAGACCGGGCAAGTTTCGCAGTGGTCGGCTCAGTGTGTGCCTTACCCACTGCTGCTGTTCCCTTTCTACCGCAGGTTTCATTAACTGACTAATATTCGGTGGTTTTCTTAACTACCACTGTTAATCTACTCAAAACTTTACTTGTTGGTTTCTATCTCCATACGACTTCTCCTGCACGACCGTCCTCTCTAGCGTCTGTCGCCCGTCCTCTCTCTGGCCTCGCTCGCCCGTCTGTCCCTTTCGTTTTTTCGAAAAAATCTCAAAGTGCTCACGTGCTTCCTGCCTAGTGATTTTATTGGTCGGATTTGAACTTCTCGAACCTTCTATTTCATCAACGGTGCCTTCTGGTTGTTCATTGGCCGGCATTGTTAGGCCGGAGGAGCGCGCACGTGTCCCTTCTGCTTTGGCATGTGATGATTTTATAGGCTTTTAGAGGATTATTGAGCCGGGTGCGATCGCCAAGTCGCTAAAATGGTTGTTCCGGCTGTCGATCATCCAGTATTGTTGGACAAAGGGTAAGATTTATTGTTAGGGGCTTCTGGAGAACTTGGGCCGTTGGGCGGAACTAAATCGGGTCGCGGTGGACGCGTGGCCCTTTCCAACTTCCGGTAATTTGGCGTGACGCGGGGGTGAGAGGGTGCGATGGTCACCCGACGCATCGCGGTATTGTCAGAAAAAGGGTATAATTGATAGTTGAAAGTTTATGGGGGGCTTGAGCGGCTGGGCGTATCTAATTCGGGGGCGCGTAGTTCTTTCCTGCCGTCCGGTAATTTGGCGTGACGCAAGGGTGGAGGACTGCGATGGTCCCCGACACATCGCAGTATTCATGAACGTATAATAAGAAATGTAATTTTTGAGTGACTTAATGCTATAGCAGGAAAGAACAAACACATAATCCGCACTTGTGTTTGTAATCAGATTGTAAAATTTATTTACTGTATTCTTTATAGATTGTAAAAATTGTGAGATCTCCAACGTGGTTAATAGGTGACCTAAAAAAGTGAACATTAAAACATTACTCTTTAAATGTATACTTATGTAAGAATGTTATTGACAAATCTAATAATATAAATGAATGTATACAAACTTATAATCAATGTTTTTGTTTGTAGATGACGCGTGGATTATTACGCTTTCAAACTAATATGTTTTATTTTTGTTGCAGGTAAGTTGCTGATCTTGAAACTCTGTTATTAACTTAAACCGGTAACGGGTAAGTTGGTGGGCTTCCTGAACTTCTTTAAAAACATTGGATCTCTCGATGGATGTCGAGGTTAAAGTCCTTATGCAGTTACCTGTTCGGATGTGACATATGCAGTTACCTGTTCGGAACTTGATATTCATAGTCAGGGTAAAAACATTAATGGTTCGATAACCACAAGTCCCAATGCAAGTATATTTTTAGTACTGTAGAAAAAGGTTGCATGATAAAGAAAACGTATGTGGAAAGGTTTAAAGTATAATAATCGTTAATTATAGTAGCACATAATAATTATTTACGACTAATAATCGTTCTATTACTTGGTAAAGGTATACCACGTACAGGAATATACGTGAAAGAATCCGTTCGAAACTTTGGCACAGCACGTTGACCTGGGCTGAGGGTCCTTTGTGAATCCATCACTTAGCGAAAGATGGAATATTCATGGCCGACGTCCCCGAAGCCACAGATCCTCGCTGTAACCGCTTCCTCCATTCTCTTTCGAACGACGCGGTTGGTTTCCCTTCCCGTACACCCACGTTAGCACAAATGCCCCCTCTCTCTTTCTCTCCCGCGTGCCGATCTGCTCGACACACGATCGGCACGAAACGGTGAATCACCCCGCACCGCGGCCTCCTCCGCTCCCACCCCGCCAGGCACTCCGCGCCGCTCGCCGCGACCTTCAGTCGTTCGCCGGCCCACTCGCAGCGCCGCCCCGCGCCTCGCGGCGCCGCGCGCAGCTCATCCGGGGTTCATCGTGCCGCACGAGGAGAGGAGAGAAGGGCGCCAGCGCGGGCGAAGGGTGGTGGTGGGAGGGACAAGGGTAGTGGCGGCGCCGGTGACGGTGACGGTGGTGGTAGTTATGGCGATGGTGATGGTGGCGTTGGCAATTGTAGTGGCAATAGTGGGCAGAGGCCGCGAGGATGGTATCGTGGCGGTGGCGATTGTAGTGGCGATGCTGTGCGGAGGCCACGAGGATGATATCGATGGCGGTGGCGATGATAATGTGGGCGATGGTGGGCAGAGGCCGCGAGGAAGATATCAGTGGTGGTGGCGATGATAATGGCGATGCTGGGCAGAGGCCTCGTGGATATTGTTGGAGGTTGCGATGATAGTGGCGATGCTGGACGGAGGCCGCGAGGATGAAATCGGTGGCGATAGTGGGCAGAGGCCGTGAGGACGATATCGGTGGCGGTGGCAATGATGGTGATGATGGTGGGCAGATGGCCGCGAGGATGGCAGGCGAAGTAGTGATGGCGGTAGCGATTGCGGTGGAAGCTGCGGGAGCGGTGGCGCGGGCGAGGCAACGGAGGGGAGAGGTGGGGTACGAGTTCGCGCCCCGCATCCGCTGCGCGGCCCTGCGCCGGCGCGAAGCCTGCGCTCTCCTCCCCGCCACGCCGCGCCGCGCCGCGCCACGCCACGCCGGCCGCCCGCGTCGAGCGCCGAGCGCGGGGCCGCCGGCCGCCCGTCCGCGCCCGAGCCCGCTGCTCGCACGCTCGCCCCGTCGCGCCGCGCCGCGCTGCGGGGCCAATCGATGGCGGTGACATTTTAATGTTCGCCCCGGGTGGATGGCAAGCGGGCGCGAGGAAGGCGTGGCGATACAAGTTGACGAGGAAAGGTTGGTGCGAGCGGGGGACCGGTAAACTGGTGAGAGGGCGAATCAGAAAGGGGAAAGAGGAGGTTAGGAGGGAATGGAAGGTAGAAGTTACAAGGATGAGGTGTTAGAGAGATTTGTTGGAAAGTGTACGGATACGGAATGTGAGAGAAAGGGAGGAGGATCAGATAGCAGTGACAGTCGCAAAGGGGAAGCAGTGAGTGAGAATGGAGACAGGCGGAGCTAAGTAACAGAGTGGAAGAGTGAGTGTGGGAGGGAGACGAAGATAAGGAGAAGAGAGATCGAGAGGGACGGCATTGAGAGAAGGAGATAGAGACAGAAAAAGACAGTAGGGAGGGATAAAGCGTTGCGGTGGCGAGGAGTTTGTAGCAGCACAAACGAAGGCAGGCGGGCAGGTGGCGAGGACGGGACTGGCAGTGGAGAGCGCGTGGATCAAACGCAGCCGAGCGGCGAGCGTGTCGTTTGGGGCGGAAGGAAGCGAGAGGGCGGCGCGTGGGGGCGGGGGGAGGACGAGGGCGCGAGGCCGGGAAGTGGCGCCCTGACTGACGGCCAGGGCGAGCAGTCGCGCCCGAGCGGCCGGGAGTCGCCGAGCGGCGATTGGATGTTTGGCGGCGAAAGGCCAAGGGGTGTGGCGCGGCGCGGGGTGGGGGTGGGGCGGGGCGGGGCGGAGGGGGCGTGCCGCGGTCGCTCTCCGTCATTCCGTCGCCTACGCGCCTTCGCGCCCGAGAGAGCTTGTTGCGCCGAGCGGGCGAGAGGGCGGGGAACAGCTGGGAAAGTCATCCCCAGCGGCCGCGCTGCTCCGGCCAAGAGACACAGAGCGGATAATGGGGCGGGCGCTCGCGCGCGCGCTCGCTCCTCTGTGCGTCCGCCCGCCAGCACACGCGCCCACTCGGCCCGGGCGGCCCCTGGCCACTCGCGCGGAGAGGAGGGGGTGGGAGGGAGGGAGGAAACCATGCGTCCCTCGCGGCGGGGTTGCTTCTCAGGATCGGAAACGTGTTCCATTAAATTGTCAACGGGTCATGTTCATTATCATTTTCCCAATCCTCGTAACGCTCACTCGCAACCGTAGGGTGCAGAATCAGGGTCGTGGATTCGATATCCGCGTAAAGGAAGGGTGTTTCCAGCTTGTTAGTAATGTGTGGGAAGTCAGGACAATCTATTTCGTAAGAGTATAAATCATCATGATTTGCAGTCAGTTAAAGTAAATTGGCCTTCAGTATTTACTTCCCGTAAATTATAAATAATAATAATTTATTATCAACGTGACGAATGACTTATTCTACAATGAAAACAACGATGACACGTGTAATAAACATCTTTCTTTCTCTATGTGTTATAATATATAAGGTGCTTGCACTCCCTTCGCGTGGTCGGTTGCCGCACGTCTCCTCCGTTATCTTCCTTCCCTCCAGTCCATTTATTCCCACCCCGCTCCCTCTGGCTCCCTCCCTCCCTCGCATCATCGGCTTCCTCCCTCCCGCGCGCCGCTCTCTGGCGCCTCGCCCCCCCCCGCCCCCGCGCTGCGCCAACTGGCAGCGCCGGCCCCGTGACCTGCCACGTGCCTCCCCGCCGCCTCCGCTTCCGCCCCCGCCGCCGACGCACCCTACGCGCTCGCCGCGGTTCACGTGCCTCGGCGGTGTTTGAGCCACCCACGCCGCCGGCCCGCCACAGCGCCCACGACACATTCCCGTGCAATCGACGTCGCCCCCGACATGCCGTGGCAGCGCCTTTGTTGCTCGACCGCACAGTCATCCCTCAAATCTCACTGCCGACGAAAGCCGCTAAGCGCCATTTACAAAATAGGTCTCGTACATCAAATGAACTGAGAATGGATTGGTTTCAAATTGCCTTCGGCGACACTCGTGTATGATGAAAGCTCATCGTGTAAGCCTCGTCCGAAACCCTTGCTCGGATATACCTTCACTCCTCCCACGTCCGTCGCCAACCACACACCCACGGCGTATGTACTCGGTATCCTACGGAGCGTTCGGCTTCCTCTGCGCACCCGCGCGCCCGTGGCCTCCGAATGCCCTACAAACGCCGCCCCCGCGCTTCTGCGGGCGCTCGTACGCGCGGCGCGGGGGCCGCTCGCCACGCCCTGCGCATCCCCCGCCCCCCGCAACGCCCCGCCGCCACCGCCACCGCCGCCGCCGCCGCCGCCGCTGGACCACGCGCTCATCGATCCGCAGGGCCCCTCCGCACGCCCTCCTCCCCCCCACCTGCGCGCGCCACTCCGCGCCCCGCGCAGCCCCGCCCCCGCGCAGGCCCTCCCCGAGGCCGGCGACCCGCAACCTGGAGCACCCGCGTCTTGCTCGCGCGCGCCCCGCTCGCTCGCCCGCCACAACCCCGCTATCCACTCCGCTCCACTCCCTCCCCTCCACGCCTCGCCCGGGTCCTTTAGCTCTGCTGGGCAATTTCCTGCAGATCCCACCAGTTCACATCCATTTCTCGCTATTTTCTTTTATCACTCTCCCTCCGCTTCTCTGGCATTCGACAATATGTTCTCGTACAGTTCTCGGACTGCTTCCTCCATGTTTTTCTTGTGGCCTGGTCCCATGCTGTACTCTTCCTACCCTTAAATCCCGCAGACCCTCTCTCGATGCAACCGTGACTCTCATTCGATACTCCCGCGATGCCCATCCAAAGGTACCTGCATCCCGTTTGCAACCCATTGACTAATCCGTATGTTGTGTTTACCATCAGCGAATCGCATTTGATTCCCCCCACCCCCACCCCACTGCTTTAGCGTGTCTAAACTCATAGTGCTGCCCTTGCTGATACTTTATTCCCCCCTGTTACGAACCGCCATGTATGCATTTTTGTCTCATCGTGTCTGAATTAAGTTGGACGCCTCTGTCTTTTCGGTGACCACTGTTCCCCAAAGTCTTGAGAATGCCGCGAAGCTCAGGAATTTTTTAAACCTTTCTGCTATCTAGCGTCTACTATCTCCCCGTTCGTATACCTTCATCCGACGCCTCAACGCAGCGGCACGTCTTCTTTTGGCAGCTCAAACAGCCTTTGCAGTACGACGAAAATACTTGCGTGTCCTGTCCCCCTTTTCTTTGACGCCGACAATACAAGGCATTTGAGAAAGCTCGACAGGGTCACGGTTGCATTGCCTTCGAAATGTGAGAGGGAACTCAGTTTGTATCGTAAACATTTGATTCTAGGAAACAAGACAACTGTACGAGGAGAAATACGAGTAATTCCAGCTTGTGTCAGAACCACGTGGAATACTATAATTGTGGTGCTTATTTTGGAGCACTAAGGGAGACGATTACCAACGTAGGGACTTCAACCGGCAGATGTTGCCGTCCATAATCCTTGCATTTGTTTACTTCTACTCTCCACACTACGCATAAAAGCCAGGAACGAGATCGACTTACAAAATTCACGACTCGACACTCGCACCAACACTAGTCCATTTTCCTTCACACGAATCATTTGCTTCCTCGCGTGAATCACCCTCATCAGTAAGGTTTTAAATGGAATCAGTCCAGGACAAACCTTCAACTTTCGATAGCTTTCCTTTACTCTTCCTGGCTTTTTTTTCTCCACATTTATTTATCGATTCATCCTCATTTTTCAACACATTTATTGATTGATCTACAAATCAACCACTTCCACATACCCCGGCTTCAAATCTCATCCGTTCTTTAACTCATGTCTAATCACTTTTCTAAACTCATCTTAAATCCTCCCGTATTTCTTCACACTTTTTCGGCTTCTGTCACCCTAGTGACAGTACCACCTCATATCCTTAATCCAATTATTTGATGACATTCTTTATCATTTTTTATACATATTATTTTCCTTGTCACTATTTATACCATTTCCTTACCTTGCCTTCAATTCTCATTTCTCTATCACACATTCTTCGGATATTTTATCCCTTCTCTCCAATCAACCACTAACATATCATCCTTTCTCTCTTCCGACCTCCTTTCTCCACAAATTTTTCCGTTGATCACATTCTCCTTTTATCTCCATTGCTTGTCCTTTCGCCTCATCCCGCGTCGGGTGACCTCTGCAGCCTGACGATGTCGCTGGGGCCGCTCGTCGTCGCCTCGGGACTGCCCGCAACCCCGGCCAGCTGCGCGCGACTCGCGTTGCGGCGCTCCCAGCGCTCCCGTTCACACTCTCAACTCGCCCTGCCCTGCGCTCCCATTCGCCGCCCCCACCCCGCCCCATGTGGATTCGCGCCGCGCCACCCCGGCCCGCCCCGTACGGCCTCGCCAGCCCAGCCCTCGCCCCATCTCTTCACTCATCCCACCCCGTCCCGTCCCGCCCCCGCCCCGTCCCATCCCGTCCCGCCCCGTCCCCGTCCCGCCCCTCCCGTCCCGCCCCGTCCCCGCCCCGTCCCGCCCCGTCCTACCCGCCCCGTCCTACCCGCCCCGTCCTACCCGCCCCGTCCTACCCGCACCTTCCTACCCGCCCCGTCCTACCCACCCCGTCCTACCCACCCCAGTCCTACCCACCCCGTCCTCACCCACCCCGCCACACCGCATCCCACCAAACCACAACCCGCTGAGTCCTGCCCGGTCATCCCCGCCCCTTCACGCCCCCTCTCCACCGCTCACTCCTCACCCTTCGCCCCAAGTCGCCGCGCGAAGCACTTAACATCCCGGCCTCATCCCCAACCCGTGCCAACCTTTTCCCGACTTGCCACCCTCCCTCATCCCGCGTTCCGCCTCCCACTCCCGCGCCGCGCCGCGGCCCGTGCCGCCCTCGCAGCGGCGTCGCGCCGGCGCGGCGGCGCCCGCGCGGAGCACAATGGCCGTTCGAGGAAGGCCGCGGCAACAACCGGAACCTTCTCGGAAAGCACGGAGTCCCGCCTCGTTCCCCCTCCGCGCCCCCGCCGCCCCGCCGCCGGCCGCCGCCGGTCCTGCGGCAGTGAGGACGCCGCCTCACGGTAGCGGTGAGGACGCCACCCTGTTCAATTCCACCGCCACTCCGCATCGCTTCACCTTTCCGCGACGGCGCTGGGCCACGCAGCGCCCCTCCCCCACCTTTGAACCTCGCCGCAGAGCGTTTCCCGTGAATGAATCGACGCAGGGAACACATCTGCGATCGTTTCTTGTGTCCATTTGCCTACGCAAGAAAGCACTTGTAGCTTAGAAGTAAATACACACTTGTTCACGAAGTAACTGCATTCATCTTAATTCTGATTCGTCGCCCTCCTCCCCTTATGTTGTATTGTGTGGAAATAATGTGAATTAACATTTCTACCTTTATCTTCGATTTCGGATAAGAACCATTTTGATGTTCACGAACCAACGTACCAACATTTCACGGGGCTAAAACCAGTCGTTTAGCTGGTTTTGCCACCTGCCTACCTCAAACTACCTTCCTAATAGGGTTATGGACATCGCGGTCGCCAAGGTCACAGCGGTGCTGGCACTGCCACCTACACAAGCGCCCACTGATCGCCCGCCGTCGTTGCCCTCGCCCACACGGGCCTATCGATTCTCCCGAAGGCGGGTGGACAGGGCAGCGGGCCGCCCGCGCGAACATCCACGCCGGCGATGCGAACGCAGTCACAGCTTCCGCTGCCCTCCTGCACACCCTCTGCAAACGTCGCTGTTGCGCTCACCGTCGTCCCCCGCCTCCGCGCCCGCTCTTGACGACTCGCGCTCACGTCGACCCGCGCTAACGGCAGGGGCGGATCCAGCCGATTATTATGGAGGTTATTAAATAATAAACAGTTGTTATTATATTGTGTATATTTTTGTAGTGTATACGTGATACTTTACAACTATTATTTTTAAATAATTACATAATTCTAGTATAAATAAATATTTAAATCAATTTTATGAAATAAAGAAGGTAACGAAAGAAAACTCTAGGTCTTTTGGGGGGACCATAGCCCCCATGACCCCCCTCCCCCCACTATACGCCACTAGCACACGTCGACCCCCGCTGACGTCGACCTGCGCTCACGCCGATCCCCGCACCCGCCGATCCTCACACCCGCCGACCCCGTTCCGTCGATCTGCGCTTCCGTCGACCCACGCTCTCGCCGATCCCCGCTGCCGCCGGCTTCATCCTCTGCCCCCGCTACCGCCGACCCTCCCCCTCCCCGCCATCGCCACCGTCGTCACTACCTCCGCCTACGCCGCCGCCACCGCACCGTTACACGGGGCTTCCGGGTGCGCGGCCTGCACGGGGCAGGGCGGGGCGGGACGGCGCGGCCTTGCGAGGTGAAAGGCTACGGCAGCGGCGGCGCCTCCGCGGTGGCCGCGACCGAGCGGTTGGTGGGCGTCCTGCTCTGCTCCGCGCCTCACCTCACCTCGCCCGGTCTCGCCTGGCCGGGCCGGGCCGGGCCGAGCCGGGCCGCTCCGCGACCTTCCTCCGCGGCCGCAGGCCGAGAAGGCAGGCAGGCAAGGCAGGCAGGCAGTCGGGTGGGCGCGCGCGCGCCCAGGACAACGAACCCGCGAACCCTTGTGGCCGCCAAAAGCTGCGCCCGCGCCGCGCGGCGGCGAGGCCGAGCCGAGCGGAGCGGGGCGGGGAGGGGCGGGGCGGGACAGGGCGGGAGCGCCCGGCTCCGCGGAATGCGGCGGGGAGCGGAGGGGATGGGTCGGGCCGGCGGGCGCGCGGGCAGGAGAGCCGCGGCGACGAGCCGCCTGGCGGGAGAGGCGGCGGCGGCGGCGGCGGGGAATGCAGTCTGGCCCGGGTCTGGCGGTGATGGCGGCCGAGGCGCGCGGCGTCCTCCAAGCAGGGAAGCCGAGCTCCCGAAGTCGCTTGTGCGAGACGGCAGACTCGAGCGCTGCGGTGCTGCGTGCGTGCGTGCGCCCCTGCCTCGCTGCATGCGTGCGTGCGTGCGTGCGTGTGCGGGGAGAGGCGCCCGCGGGCTTGTGAATGAGCGCGGCCGACGCGCCACCGTCGCTATATTTACCGCCGCGGCGCCGGGCAGGAAGACCCCGGCGACGCGTGCGGAGCGGCTCAGCTCCGCGCGCTGCGGTGGCGCGGGGGGAGGGGGCAGGCGGGGAAGAGCGTTGTGCCCGCGGGCGAATGCGGGGCACGCCGCTTCTGGGAATCGCGCCTCGTTCGCTTCCCCCACCGCCTCCGCCACCGTCGGCATCGCCGCCGCCGCCGCCGTAAATATTTTTAAGCCGCCACTCCGAGCTGGAGAGCGCGGGGCGGTGGGAGAGCTCGCGGATTTGCGATCGCAGCAGAGTGAAAAAGTTACACGAGGTTGGTTTTGATTTATACGTAGATCTAATTGATTGTAATGACCGCCAAGTCCTCGATCTATGAAATATTAGGCTAGTTTTCTTTTATTTACTTTCTTTCTACCCCAAACATAAATACAAATATTGAACGTTTCAGTTACAATCGTGTAGATCCCTACTGGTCTGTGCATTTGGGAAGAAGAAACTTAAATTTTCTGAAATATTTCGCTAAGTTTTACCACCGTACTGTTTAATACTGAAATTGCAATCATAAATTCGTTCAGTTATCTTTATTTTTTAATTAGGAAAGCTCCAATTAACTGTTACGACATTTAGGCCTTTAAATTAAATTTAATGACGGAGAAATTGTATTACACATTGTCAATCTTATGTAAGGTCTAGTGGGACAAATGTTTCTTCTCATGAAACTAGCGACTGTATCTCCTCCCCAAAATTTCAGACGCTGGGTTTTATCACATGCACATTACGGTAGGATCCTTCGAGATCAATTACTAGTGTGTAAAGTTAGAAAAGAACACCTGCCGTCACGAGGTATAATTTCCGATGAACCACTGCTGACTCATGCGAACTTATTTGCATGCGAGATCGAACCCGCAATAATCTACGCTCTACCTTCATCATGTTTGCCTTGTTGTGTCAGTTATTTATTCCTGCAATCAAGGCGCGGACAATATTGTACTGACAATAAAACAACCTCGTGTGATTTTCGTATCGTCCATTGATCCTATTGATCACTTTGCCATAAAACCTCCATATGAAATTTTAATTTTGAAAAAAGATAAAATAATTTTAGAGTAATGAAAAACGTAAATACATTTGTAGGAAGCTAGGCAAAATATTGTATAGTGAAAAAGACGGAAGAAGAGATGAAAATGCGTCATAAAGAAGGCACATCTTAAAAGATCTATGCACCGCAGTTCAGGCAAGTGTTGCGAAGATCAGGAACTCTTTACGCAAATACTTGTACATAAAGGCGGCTCCACACATTCACTGTTCGGCGAACAGCGAGCAACCGCTTGCCGAATCCCGAGTAGTGTGGATGGGTCGCTTGCTATTTGCCGAGTGACGAACATTCGGCGCTCGCCCTACCCACCGGGTGTCGTTCTTTTGGACACATCAAAGGGAGCGAGCAGTAGCTCGCTGCTCGGCGAATGCCGAATGTGTGGAGCCACCTTTACGCAAATACTCGTACATAAGGGTACAATCAAGCGACGCGATCGTGAAGCGTTGGGAGAAGGTCTGTCGGGGCAGGAGCGTGGCGGAGCGGGTCGAAGCGGAGCGGAGCGGAGAGGGTTTAGGGTGTGACGGGGCGGGGCGGGGGCGGAGTGAAGCGGAGCGCGTGGGTGTGCACCGCGCAATCCTCCCCCGCCGCGCGCCCACCTGTTGCGCCCCCGCACCTGTGCGTCCTCGTCCTCGTCCTCGCCGCCGCCAGAGCCTTGGCCCGGCGGCGGCGGCGCGTGCGGGCACCTGCCGCACCAGCTGCAGCTGCTTCTGCCGCCCCGCCGCTGGACCCGCAGCCCCGCACACTGGGCCCAAAGCAGCCGAAAGAGGAAAGAATAATTGTTCTTCTGCCGAAAATTCCCCGTTTTCTTGCGCACGATTACATTACTTTTTCTTACAAAGAACTTCGTAAGGCGAGAAAATAAAAAGGTTCCCTTGGGACCAGTGCAGAATGTTCACTCTCCTCAGTCCGGAATGTTCTGGACTCGAACAACCAATTATGAGAGGATCATCAACTAACGTGCGAACTTGATTCAGGGGAACCCGCGTAGGCGTTGACCCCACTGCTGGAGAACTTTCGGATATTTGAATAATGTTTAGTGTGAGGGACAAATTATTAATTGTTGCATGTTAATAAATAATGATAATAATAATAATAAATAATAATATTAATAATAGTTGTGTTGTCGGTAGCAAGATGAAATTCCTATTTTTTATTAAAATAGATATTGATAGAAGGTGACATTGGAACGTAGTTTATGAGACAAGGAAGAGTTGATTAATGTAATGAGTTCGAGCGGGGAATTTCCTGTAAACTAGTATTTGCTTTCAATTGTAGACTTTTAGAGATTTTCGTATATTCAGAGAAAGACACCGTTTAATCCAATAAGAAACAAAAACTCAGTAGTGATTGAAGTGCACGAAAGAATCGGCGGGAAGAGATGAATCATTTCGTAACAAATTAATTTTTCTCGTATATGGGAAGTGGACGTATTCATAACACATGAAAACCCATTGAAACACATTGAAACAGAAATCTTTAGAAAATTACGTCAAGGACCTATTCAGTTTACGATGCTTAATGTTTATTTGTAGATAATGTTCTTTTTAATTAGTTATCGGCTGGATACTTGCAAGTCTATATCCCTGAAATGCATGTAAAGACAAGCACACACTCATATACACCGACACACACACACACACACACAACAGCAAAGGAAAAATACAGGGGGGAAATTGTAATGGCCTTTGCTGTCATTCCGTCCTACTGTGCATCACAGCAGCTCCAGCAGCTGCTGCTGCTGCTTTTCCAGCGCTGGACCGGGCGCACGCGCGCGCCACCTGCCGCCGCCCCCCCCCCGCCCCCAGCCACGCCACGCGCCCTCCGCGGCCGTGCAGCCCGCTCCCTCCGCGGCTTTCTCTGCGCGCAGCGGCGCCCGCAGCCCGGCCGGCTGCGCGCGGGCGGCTTCAAGAGGCGCCCCCAGGGTGGGACTCCTGGCCACTAGCGACCATCGGAATGCATTCCACAATGGCCAGATTGGCCTGGGAGTGCGAGGCGGTTCAAAACAAACTTTTAAGAGTTTGACTATGACGTGAGGTACGCAACCAAGTAATCAGAGAAATGTTTGAAATAAATTTTATTTGATGAATTGCCCGCTGGACTGTTTTTGATAACTGCGATAATCTAATATACCCGTACAATTTGCACGCTTTATACACTCTTATAATACGCGAACGTTGGAAATAACAACGGATTTGTAACGTTTTATAATCAAAAACCCCGTAAGTGTACGGGTGCTGGATGTGGAGTAAGCTCCCAGAGGAACGTTTAACAGAAAAGATAGGTTAGAAGTAGCAGAAGCAGCTTATGATGCAAGAAAAACAGCAGGCGCACATGCAACCTGCAACACAGCAATACACTGCTATCGTGCATATCTCTGAGACGATGTGACCTAGGCTCTTGAAATCAGGATTTTATGTGCCAACTGAGACGCGAGTTATCTTTCATACACTGCAAGCTATAAAATGATACCGTTTTGGTGTTTCTATAACGTTTTTCGACGGGGTCCCCACTCGACAGCACGAATTGTCAGAAACATTCGAAGACTACTTCCAGGATGAAAGTATTTGTCTCTATGTTCTTGGCAGAACATAACGACTCCGGCCGCGGAAGCCTACGAATCTAAAGTATTGTCTCGTTTAGAACAATTATTTTTTGAAGTACGGATTGTTCGCTCGTGTTGTTTTAAATTAAAAATAATTATTAAAAAGTAAACTATCAACTTTTGTAACATAAATTATGCGTTATGATCGTTATTAATACGCATACAAATTAGCCTGTAAAATATTTTATTTTTTAAAGACTAGATTACCGTCAATATGGTGCATAATGTATGACATTAATATCTTGGGAAATGGATTTAGCATTTTGTTCCATGACAAAATAACTTGTTAAAATACTAGATCTATTACACGTGCAGCGACCATGCATAGTTTCCAAACAGCTTATTATGGGTACTAGGGAAGACACCTTTACCTCGCAAATGCACTTGGGGGAAATGGGAAGCGTCTTTTAACACTCACTGTAATATGT
This sequence comes from Acheta domesticus, assembly GCA_031308135.1. NCBI lineage: Eukaryota > Metazoa > Arthropoda > Insecta > Orthoptera > Gryllidae > Acheta > Acheta domesticus. The sequence continues at coordinate 153,960,045 of JAHLJT010009436.1, read as the reverse complement.
CGGACCTGTTTTATCTTTTTTCAACCACATAATTCAGTCGTCGATTGTAATGATAACGGACTGCTACGATTGATAGGCACATTTGGTAATTCCTTTACGGTCGGAATTTACCAAGGAAACTAGAAGGGATTTCAAAATAAACTGCACACTAAAACTGATAAAATGAATCATGCATGACACAAGATTAAGACGCATGGTTCAGAATTGTGTGTCTTACAAGAACAAGCATTCCCCATAACAATTGTAAAGCCCACAGAATAAAAGAAATCATACAACTCTACAATTAAGTTAATCTTTTTGAAGGTCTGGATGTATGTCTGTCGTATGATTCCAGTATTTGGAGTTATTAGTCTTGCGTTTAAAGCTGAATACGACTGCTACAGAATGTTACAAAATGAATTTACGTCAGGGTAAGCAATTAAATGTGGAGAGAGTTCAGGCCTGTTCGGTGATACCCGTACAATCTAGTTCTCGTCCCTTGAAGCAAGACTTAAGATTTTGTATTTTTGTTTCTCTCCTTCCTCGGTCTCAGGCTTTCATGCAGACATTCCACGCCCCAGGGCGTTTGTTCGTCAGCTTTCCCCGCTCAAAGCTGCGCACTTTTTCGCTTCCAGGTGGATTGCAGCATTCTTAAATTACAGAATATAATGTACTGGAATGCCTCAGTTAAAGTCTGATTATTATTTTTTGCCCACAAATAATGATAATAATAATCATAATAATAACAAGGACATGATCGTTTTTTTTGTAATACTGTAAAACTCTAGTTCAGATTCGCCTTATACAAACGTACGCCTCATTTCTATTTTAAATTGATTTGCGGGAAACGTCAGAATTGCGTTTATGGATCAACCGCTCATCTCTACAGATGCGACAAAAGAGCAATAGATGTCAATCATGATCTTCGATCGGGTAAACAATGTCGTTCATTCATGAGTCGCCAGGATTCTCGGAAGGGGAAGAATGAACTACACTACAGCATCACGTATTAACAAGAGAACAAATAGTGCAATTCCCCGAGTCGAATTAAATGGGTGTGATAAATGGTGGAAAGCAACCAATTACTTCTTCGCCTCGTAATGTGAATGAGACGAAGCATTTAAGAAAAGTCATTGAAATGAGTTATTGCATTTTTTATCGTACTACATTTAACTCAATCGTGTTTTACACTTACAAAAATACATCATTATTCCTTGAAATGACTAACCATCGTTATCCGGTTGCGTTGATTAGCAGTACGTAATTATTATTTTTTTATAGTCTACCGTTTTGAATGTTTTACGTGCAACGTGTATTTACCAAATCATTTTATCTTGTAAGTAAGTGGCTAATCTCAAAGCAGATAAACTTGAACCTAAAAGCAGAATTTTAATGCAGATTGAATTGTAACCACTTTCAAATATCCTTTTACATTTAAATTGCCAATGGAAAGACAACCAACCTTGAAAAAACTAAAGTGAATGTGGTATGCGGTTAAAGCGTTTAGTGGGTGCATCCACTGCGGCTTCCTCTGTACCTCCTGATTGAGGGATTGCAGTGCTACCTGCTGCTGCTGCTGGGGCCTGCCTCGCGCCCCCATTCCCCCCACTCCGCCCCCCTCCTTAACCGACACCGGAGAGTGCCACACACACAAAGGGAAGAGGGGAGGGGAAGGGAGGGGAGGGGAGGGGAGCAGGCTAGGGATTCTCGGAAGGCGGCGGCGGGCTGAGGGATCCTACAGAGAGCAGGGACCTGCCGCCTCCCTTCCTTCGCAGCACGCCTGGGATGCGCGCCAACATGTTCTGTCCATTGCCATATAAAGCAACAGTAGATCCAACCTAGCTGCGTACTCATCCAGTTTGGAGGGTAGAGTTGTTTATAGAAAAGCATTTTCAGAATTCAAAATCGCGATGATAGTGGTATTTAAGCAAATTTCTTGACATATTCAATCCATTTATCAACATTTTAGAAATATGTTTACGTTGCTGCACTATTCCGTTCAGTTGGTAAAAGAATGTGTGTTTAGAATTTTCCATCAACTTTGGAGGGAAAATGCTGTAATTTTTTCTGCATATCATTTCATCTCGATTAAATCTTAACTTGCCTGTAGAACATGCGGAATTATCTTAGAAGACGTGTATTAGTGGAGTTCGTAGGAAGTAGCAGAGTCTGTGGCTTATTAAAATGCTGTAAACGTGTACATGTTTTTAAAAAATGGGATTGTAGAAATGTAAAGCAAATTAACTCAAAATCTTCGTGGCTAGCCAGAATATTCTATACTGTCTTTAACAGTGAAAAAACTAAAATGTACACGTGATCATGCTTTCTTCATCATTACCTGTGGGGGCGGGTATCAAACCATTGTCTATTCTCCATCGAAATTTGACTTGGAGATCCGTCAGTTCCGCTGCGTTATCTGTTGACACAATGGCGTAAATAGACGCATTACTGGCCTGTGTTCCTGTTTATAACTACATATGAAAGAGACAGTTGAATCGCCAGGCAAGAACTTATAAAAAATAACCTTAGTAATGTGCCATAATGCTTTTATGTTAATATGTTAGTGGTCATGAGTGTACGTAAAAGTTGGTTTAAATATATTTTACAAAGTTTCTGTATACGCCAGAGCTGAGTGTTTAATGTCATGCGGGCAAATTTTTTGTCCCTACATAAAGCAAACTCTCCGCTTAATAAGGATACTGGTCTAGTGGAAACATATTGAAAAATAATTCTTGGTATGGGGTGAATTTCACTTTCATGCAGAGCGGGGTTAATTCGTAAACAGATTAAGCACGTGCCAAATGTCTCCAATAATTTTTTTTATATTATGTAAATATGAAAAATATAATATCGACATTTATATTGCAAATGTTATATTTTATATTCACACCAATTTTTATTTCAAATATTCAATGCTTTTGTATATTCTTGGGTGGGGGTCCGTAGTTTTGTCATTCGTATGGTCCCTTGAGATAATAGTCCAGCTCTGCTTCATGGTTCACTGCGTGGCGTGTTTATATTCTCGCCGCAGACCCGTAGCCGGCCGGCGTTTGACCTCCCAGCGGGTTTGCTCCAGGAGATAAGATATATCTCGTCCCAGACGGTCATCTTTTTGTCTACTGCTGCTGCTACTGCTACTGGCGAACTTTGTGAAAGAGGCGTGTCTGTAGGCGATGACTTTCAATGCTCTTTGCTACCATTGTAATTTTTGCGGGGCGTAATAATCTAATACATATCTTTCGTGCTCTAATCGTTTTTTTATGTCCTTGTTTTTCCTTATTTATATTCGTTCGCTAAATTAGTGCAGAATTATTTGATCAGAAACCCGTAATACTCGTATTGAATGCTTGTTTGCTTGTTACAGTATCCCGTACGATAATGAGCGAATTTGATTATCAATTTGTAAAAAAAAATACAACAGCAACAAAAACATTTGATGTAATTTTTATTTCACTTGATTCCTTACTCTACGGATTTAACTTACAACCGAATTACAATCTTGTTCTTTACCTTAGAACAGAACAATCATAGTTTATTACGAGATAAATTATTGAAATGAGAAAAAGACTTGAATAACACATTCAAATTCTTGGGCAAGGTTTTTTCCTTCAGATTACCATCAATATTAGTTTGTACTTTTTCCAAAAGAAGGCGATCGTTGAAATGATTTCAGAAATAAATAATTTGACCTAGCCTCAACAAAAAAAATCAATAATCAAACCTATCTGATTTGGTTAGCCAAAACGTATTTAATAATATCCTGATCTTCTATATCTGGAGGGAAATAACAATTGAGCAGCTTTGTGAACCAGAAGCTTTGGCCGAACCCTCTAACCCGCTTGCATGTTTTCATCGTTCAGTTGTGGCATAAAAGGCATGGACCAGTGGTGTCAAGGTCTTCTACTGGTGGCTCTGGCATGCGTCGTGGCACCATAGCATGCCACGAGCCTCTCTGCGCCACTAGCGTCGGGAAAGTGAACTATTACGAGTGGTAATAACCCCGCCGTTTTAGAGTAGAGATGGTGTTGTCTCTGGTGGCGGGGTGATGAACTGCGTGGAGAGGCGATTTCGTCGTGGCACTCGTGCCACGGACTCCCGCTCGTGGCATCGACTTTGACAACACTGGCATAGACCAACCACCAGGCACATCTGGGATGTTGCATCAAATGCAGAAATAGACGCGAAGATCCGAAAATACGCCACTCAAAACACACACTTTCATTTAATCTAAAAAGGCGGCGAACTAAGTATGGGGGTGACCTCTCGTCCTCCCGCGGTTTGCCCAAGAGTTGAGATAACGGGTGGCGCGAGGAGGGCGGGGCCGGGCGGGCGAAAGGCCACTGCGAAGCCTTGGGAGAGCCCAGAGCAAATGCACAGGCGCCTTCGCCCGACGCACCAAGCGACCCAGTGCGCCTTGTTTGTCGTTTCGCTCTCTTTCTTTGTAGACCTTTTTAGCAATTATTTGTTTAGGGAAAGTGAAACTGGCGAGCTGCGACGCATGACTGATAAGGGAATATTTGTAACTAAAGTATAATAATAATAATAATATAATAATAATAATAATAATAACAACAATAATAATAATAATATCAAAATAGGTATCGGTGATGGATATAATTATTCTACTCGAGATTTTTAATCGCATCCCCAAATCTCCGTAAGCGAAAATGAAACCTCCAAAATCAAAGAAAACCTGTTGTAAATGACGTTTTCTATTTGTTGATTTCTCTGGGCAAATTTCGCACAATGTTTATAAATGTAGATATAATTTGTACAGTCAGGCTTTGTCTGTTTCAATGAAACTGTTTAATCAAGTCGTGAAATTAAAAATATTATGTTGTATAGATGTAACGATGGCTCTCAAACATGCGTCAAAGAGGCGTGTAATTGTCTTTCGACTAGACATAGGAAAATTTTAAGAAAAGGTCGGAACCATCCTCCAATAACTGATATAAACCAATAGAAAGTTAGAATTGTTCGAAGATTTACTTACCCCGATCGGCAATTGAAACCGGTCCTCCTAATGTACACCTACTTCCGTTTACCACTGAGCTACCAAGACGAATAGGTGGCAGTCTTGAAACAGTGATATAACGGAATCGTGTTTTGGACATCAAAATAAAGCAGTGAAGAAGGCGTTATGGACATCAAAATAAAGCGAGCGCATATGACAAAAGGGGAATGTACTTGGCTCTATACGGTTCGACGATAGTAAAGGGCCTAGATTAGGTACGAGCACTTTATCAAAATGAGAAATCTTAAATTCTCCAATCCTTCTCCCGTCCCTTTTTATCGCTCTTCCACCCGTCTCTGATCTCCTTAAATTTACACTCCATCAGTCATCTAATCTGAATTCACACAGAATGGTGTTTTACTGTCGGTAAAAATAATCCAATTTCCAAATTCCAAAAGAAGATTCTACAAAAAATTAACGTCTAAATGCGTGTCGATTGAGTTATTAATTTTCTCGTTAAGAAGCGAGAAAAAACATTCTTTTTGACTAAATATAATCGGTTCATTAAGAAGCGATTCATACAAGAATTGTCTGTTCCTTACGAAGAGGCCTGGGGGAGCCTGAGCTCATCGTTTTCGCGAAGGGGAGAGGGAGAGCAAGTGACAAGGGAGCTCCCCCTAATTGCGGGAGCCACACAACTGTCCAAAAAGACGCCTAAAATGCAGGAACCCACTGTTTCATCAGGCAAGATTATTTATAGGATACGTATAGCAATATAGATTGATTATTGTTTTATTAATTTCTTAGTGTCAGCGAGGAAGGACATTGACACCGTACTGATGAGAGATGATGCATCTAGTTTACGTTGTGTAGTGAGTAGCATTATGTACAAGGAATTTGTAATGGCTCAAGAAACCGAGATACTGTGGCTCTGAAGAAGCGCTATTTAAAATGATGAGATACCATTAGGTGAAAGGAAAAATTGTATTGACCTTCAATGAGAAATTCCCAAAAATAGATGTAATAGACGTCAACAACGTGGAGAATCCTTACGATCAAAAATGAAAAGTAGGCTGATTCGTGGGGCTTGGATACCAGAAAGAATTAGATTACTTAGTTGTTTGACCATGTTTCGGAAAATATATTTCCATCACCAACGCTGTAATATAAAAGGTAAAAAAGCATAAAATCGATCGTGTTAAATAACCACTTAAGACTACTCTTTCTTAAACAATTACTGCAAAAACATGGAAGGAAATAATAAAATATTAGTACAAAAGCTTGCAACCACGAAAAACAACAAGGAACTGGAGCTAACATCTGTAGTGCATCTTACAGGTGCACCACACCAATTTGAGAAGGAGGCAGGGCCTCACATAGTCATTAATACACTCTTTCTAATACTATACCATTAGCAAACAAGGTGTAATTGGAGCTGTGTCCCTCCTGCAAGATTATGTTAGCTCCATTTTTTGTGGTTGGAAGAAATTGTTCTTATATTTTATTATATCCTTCCATGTTTTTTACAGTAATTTTATGACAAAGAGCATGCTTAAGTGGTTAATTAACAAGTTGTTAGTGAGCTTTTTTGATCTTGTACATTATAGCCCTGATGATTGAAACATATTTTCCCAATGTTGCAATCAAGTAAATAGTCTAATTCTTTCCTCTGACCAAGCCTCCCGTACCTGACTTCATCAAAACCAGTGTCAATAACCGGATTGCTCATTTTTGATTGTTTAGTGATTTCGAGCGCTTCAACAGATAAGATCATTTGTCCCGTAAGTGTAGTGCATTTTTGCTCGTGAGGTGTTTATGGTGGTGGTGGTGGTGGTGGTAGTGGTGATCTTCCCCCGCTGGATGGTGAGAACCGGCGCCGATCTACCATCAGATAGAGGGGTTTTCCACAACCATGTATCTCCCACTAGCGGACACCGCCCCCGCTGAGACAAGGTCTGAACTCCCGACCGGTGTCCCGGCATCTGTGGCAGTGTAGTGCATGTAAGTGTGTGTATAAGTAAGGGATGAGGATAGGACAAGGAATGAGAAGGAAATAAAGCGCGCGATCCGTGGCCCTTTGTTAGGGTAGTGCTCCGGCACGCGCGTGGTATTGATCGGAGAAACCACAGAAAGCGACCGATCAGAGCAGCCCGCCGCCAGATCGCTCACCTTTTCGAAGTGGGTAAGGGGAGTGTGGCCGGGGAAGCGTGGGGAGGGGGTGGGGGTGGAGCGAGATGGCAAGGCGCGCGCCTGCGCTGCGCTCCGCCGCCTCCCCCGCGAGGGCGAGTGGCGCCAGGGGAGCTCCCTAATTGCGGGCGCCGCGCCGCGTCGCCGAGAGCATTCACGGGGGGGAAGGGGAGGGGGCGGAAGAGCTCGGGGCGATCGCCGCGCAGATAGGCTCCGCGATAGCTCTCGCTGCCGCGCGGCGACTCGCCGGGCGGCCGCCTCAAAGGGCCCCGACAGAAGCAGCCCCATTGTGAGGCGCGCGCCTCTTCCACGTGCACGCTCGCCGGCTCCTTCTCCGCCTTCCCTTCCATCTCTCTTCGCGTACCTAGCTCTCGCTTTCCTTTCTTGCTTCTTTGGCTTCTCCATAGAGTAAAGATGTACATCCTTAGTCTATGGCTCCTCCCTCGACACTCTCCGTCGAAGCCGCCATTTCTTGGCCTATCTTTTTCCTTTCAGCTTCGTCCCGTGTCTGCCCGCACCTCCATCCTCAATTTCCGTCTTCCTTACGTGTCCATCCTCCTCTCTTCTGACTTCAACATTTCCACGACTTCACTCACCACCCGCCCCTTGCCCCACTTCCCGCCAGTATCCCAGAGTGCGGCGCGAACCCTCTGCAATCGATTGCTTGCGACGGTCGTCGGAGATACCGATTGTGCCCTGCAGATGCTCGTACCTCAGATCTCTCGAACCATATTTCGAGATCGGCGCATCAGGGACACTTACCGCAGCATTGACGGGGGTATCGTAAGATCGTGAAGGCGACAGCAATACATCTACGTTTCGCAAAACCGAATCCAGTGGTGTAGTGTGTGTTATTAGATCATTTAACAACCATTTCGCCCGCTTTCGCCCGCCCATGCTTTGTAAGAAACTGTATCTTCTTGTTCACAAACGGAGACTTGTAATATATATTGATGAAATTTGTTAATCGAAAATCTTTAAACAGTCATTTTTCATATTTATTTATTTATTTATTTTATTTCTTTTTTTCATTCCTACTTCTCTGAGGCGAACACACGTTTGTTTCATTAAGCATTCAAAAATCATACGGAACCCAGTCTGATTTTTTAAGCCTTTCCAACTTCTCGCGCTTTCGTCTCCTCAACATACATACCGAAGAGACGAAAGAAATTTACCACAATTTTGAAGATATTCTGGAAAATGGTCATGGTTTTCTTGGAAACATTCCTAGCAACGAAATATTTTTGTGAATTCTCATTATATTTTCTGCGTAAAATGGCCGTACTTAGGCCGCACGCCCAGTGTGATAATATAACAGGTTGAGTACTGGTGCATTTATCCAAGGTAAACCAAATCCGGCGCGCGGATGCTTTTCCGGAGAGATACGGCTTTCCGCGATGAGTCACCGCGCGGCGTTCCAGAAATAAAGCGCAGTGCCTTCTATTTACAAAATTAATTTTTGACCTCGTGGGTGGGCATTACCAAATTAAATGCCGACCGGATGTTCCTGCCTTGTAGGTTTCCATTTAATCGCTTAAATTTGAATCTTTCACGTTTAATTGTGAAGTAATGTGAAATAGGGCGCAGTTGTACGCCTCTTTTATTCTTCCTTTTTTACTTCCCTGTATTTCCTTACTTTACTTAATTGCTCTACCATGTGTTTTGCTTGGACAGCTGCTTTCTTCCGTGTCTTTTCCTGATTATCGGGAATGGGCTATCAGGAAAATCGGGGATAAAGGCCATCGCTCGACCTTAAAGAGCCACGATCAAATCGCGCTGGCGGGCCTGATTTGTGGTGGTCACAAATCTGTCATCATCGCATTGTTCCGCATTATACGAACAACAAAACAAGCAGCAGCGGCAACAGATGTACCACCTGCTCAAGACATGCTCGTCATACAGGGCTTGCCGGCGGGTGCGTATTAAATCCTGATTAACACCTCAAGGGGCTCTAGGCGTGACTAAACTTTAGGCCTCCTACAAAAATTGAACTATTGAATATTATTATGTAAAAAAAAGGAATATAAAAATAAAACAATTCTAAACGTACTAAAAATAATATAAAAATACGAATACAGTTTAGGAAGTAATAAAATTTGGATAAAAAATGATCTATTTTTCTATGAGTCTACTCACAGTATCTACGTCGAAGCAGAATGGGTGTTGCTGCAGGATTGAGTTGAAACGAACGAGCACAGACAGTGGCCCGATATTTTAAGGTACCGCTCCACAAACCGTCTCTAATTGATAGGAATAAAAACACGAAAATGAGCATCACAACATAGACACAAAATAGTCATCGACCTCTACAATGCTTGTCTAAACTGCAGCATCGTTCGACTAAACTACTAGGTTGGGTGAAAAAACCAACACCATAGGGACTTGAACCTACGAACATCCAGCCCAGACTAGGTAGCTGTAGTTCGCAACTACATACAAACTTCTTTTTCTCAAAATTTATCTTCGGTATTTTAAACTAAGGATGTGTTCTAGCACGGCTGGGTCTTATCTCTAGTGATGTGCGATCGCATGATAGCGCAGAGCCAGTAATCTGAACTGCATTCAGCGATTAGGAGGGCTTCTGAACATGATGGGAAACCAAGAGGTACCCTTCGTGCTGCCTGAGCATGCACTCCGTCATGAAGGTAATATATGCTATAATTAACAGTTCCTAACGCTGTAGCATTGATGTACACTGTTCTATTGTAATAAGTAAATTTAATGCTAAAAAATAGTTGTCAAAATACTTTTCAGTATTTTACGTAGTATCAAACTTTATTATGATTTTAATATCCTATCCATTATAATTTATTTCATGAATATTTATGAAATATATATTCTACATTTTATTTTTGTAGAAAATATAACGAATATAACGTAATATACTACATGTAAAAAGCGTGATGTAGGATTTAAAGCGTCATCTAAGTATTAATATGCACTTGCCTCTGGAGGGCCTATTGTACTGTAGATCTTATCCGACGTCATTTGGATTGTTCTAAATTCTGGACAGTGTCCTGTAGCTTTGTATCAATGTTCAGCATTGAAAAGTGAGTTTGGCGAGATAAAGTTTGATGAGTTTAGTCTCGAATTTTGTGTTAGATGGAATTTTAAAAACAACGTAGTAGTTGGTGGTTATTGGATTGCAGAGTATTTGTAACCCAATTGCAAATTGAGTGACATTACTTTATATTTGCGATACGGACATTCCTGGTTTCCTACGCGGATCGTAATACTCAGTCTTTGTTCTATTTCGCTGTTCAGTTGTCATCCGCCACTTATGTTAGGTTCATTTGAAGCACCCGTTCTACGTATGATTTTACGATTGGTGTACCTATGGTCCGTTTAAAATAAGTTGGTTATTGACAGTTGTGCTTTTGAAGCTGTAACTTCATAAATATGAGTGTATGATTTGGCTAAGTACATGTAATAAGTATATATTTAGTGTAGCTTTTAATAAGTATATATTTCAAGTGTGTATTTTCTTGTCCCGGGAGCACATGCTCAGTGCTACGCAAACTGTCAACGTCGTCCCCTTCTATTCGTAACTGTCAACCACCAACTTATTTTAATCGGATCATAGTCTTCCACGGACCAGTCACGCATACTCTCAAGCACTAGGTTTACGGACCATGCCCCCACGCACCAGGCCTGTGTCGTTTGTAAATCTGTCGCCGCCACATTGTTCTCCGTTGAGCCAAAAATGAAGGAGGTAGCAGGGTCAGATTTACGATACGTGCGGAGCAGACTCGTAAAACGACGCTTGCCGGTGGATGTGTTTTCTTAAGATGGTTCTTATTAGCAACGCATCCAGGTGCCGTTCCACCGGCTCTCTTCGCAGCGCGGACGGCGAGCCTTCTTTTCCTCAACCGACCACTCACAAACAAGCAACACCTGCTGGTGGCGCGTGAATGTGTACGTTATTGTGGGAGCTATCGACGGCAGCGCCGCCATCGCCGCTTGTGTAACGCGCTTATCAAGCGCCGATAACCGGTTTCCCGGTAGCGGTGATAACGACGGCGCTCGGCGCCAATTCACCCTCGCCCGCGACGTCGTCTCCCCTCCCCGCCCTCCTCCTCCACGCGCGCGGGGGCGCGGCCTGCGTCGGGGGAGGGGGTTCACCCATGCACCGCAAACGGGGGAATCCCCTCGGAAGAAAGCGTGCGGGAAATCGGCTCACGGAGAGCGGGTGACCGTTCCGAGTTCTCGAAGGCCGCTACGAGGAATCCGAGAGGAAAGAAGGCGCGGGTGCAAGAAACTCCAGTGAACAACCTACGGGAGTGGATCAATTTGGCTATCGAAGGATGTTAGAACTAGAAATTTAAAGAGGGGAAAAGAATTCCATGCGATTCAGATTCCTTCCCACTTGGCTGAATAATTAAAACAGTGGCAAGGTTTTTGCTATTATTTTACTTATTTCATTATAATAGAAGTATCGATGTAGGTGCAAACGACTTTACAACGAATGTCTATTTTTATATAATAACCTGTTTATAATACTTGATGTTTTTGATCATTAACCTCTGAATATGTAAAAATAAAATTGCGTCAAAAGTGACTGTAGTGAATATTGCGAACATGTGAACTCGTTTTAATTCTGTGATGCTGGAGTTCGTTTGGAGAAATGGTGAACTCACACGTCAAGTGGACCTTGCTCCGAAGAAAGATTATGTGACAGCCAAGTGCAGTTAATTTTGAAAGTTTTCTTGCCCCCCGAACTTTCACAACATACGAGAATACAATATTGTTCATATTGTGTTATAACCAGGGTTCCTTAAAATATAAGTCCCATAATTGTTTATTAATTTTTCCCGTATAATCGGCGTTGTATTATAGATAAATACCGTGATTTAGATGCAGTTATTATAATGAGTTTACCCTTGGGACGGTCTTTTATGCACTTATTTTTAGATTTTTTATCATTTATTTTTAGAATTAAACTTGCTCACTCTCTCCTGTCGCTCTCTATTACTGTAGGCGTCTTAAATCTGATTTTGCCCTTCTCAATCTATCGCAGTCTATTAATTATTTGATTGGTTATTATGGCCCTAAAATAAACAATATTAGCAACGACAGAAGAGACCACTGAATGGCATCGAGTCGCTGTCAAACTATGGAGCTTTGCTTCTAAACTTACTGAACTGAGTCAGCAAGTCGGTATTTCCTCGTCTCTTAAACGTAATTATCAGAAAATGGAAACCGCCATTTAAACATCCCTGGAAAGTGTGCGACCTTGCTAATTGTTTTCGATGGGAAGCGTTTCAGTGCAGTCTTCACACAAATATGTTTGCTCTTTGGCTCTCGGTGTTTAATTAAGGGAGGTGTGCGCGAGCGGCGGAGATAAAGACGGCGGGCGAGGAAGAGGCGGCGTTGGAAGTGGCGGTGGAGGCGGCGGCCGAGTGGTTGGCGACGAATTGGCGCTCGGGGTTGAGGGATTAGCGGTTGCACAGTGCCCTGAGCACCATTAGAAAGGGGTCTGGTCTGCTGGTGGTTAATTCTGAAATGGAGTTCGCGGCAGAGGACCCGCGCAAGTGGTAAGCTACCCGCAAGGGGATGAAAGTGACACCCGGCGGTACGTCCTAACGTCCCAGACCTCAACTTTCAGAGAACAAACGGCACTTGCTGAAACAGAGAACCGTTATTTGGGACAATGCTTGCCAGTCTACTTAATGACTCATTTTGCCGTCTGTCACCGAAGATGATTCTGTTGGACTCACGCACTTTATTTATTTGTAAACTTTTATTGTACTACTGACAACTAATAGAATTTTTCTTCATTTTGTACAATGCTTTACAGAAAATAGTGATAATTATAATAATACATTTTATTACCATTACATTGTTAATATAATAATAATAATAATAATATTACGTGTAGTTTTGTTACTACATTTAGTATTATTACTATATTTACTATTATTACTATCTATATTATTAGTAGCATTATTACCTTCGTTTTTATTATCTTCAAATTTATTAGATAATTGTATGTTCTTAAAATTCTTTCTTTCCTACTATTGTCTTCAGTGGATTTGATTAAACAAATTACCAGATTTCATCGCGCTGGAAGTGCATAGAATATATCACATTCGGTGTATTTTGGTATCTATATTCTTGAATTTGATCAACTTATAGAAAAACCATGGATTCGGTTTTCAGAAGTCTTTCGCATCACGTACATAATTTTCGCAATTCTTTAGTCAGAGGCATTTGCCATTAGAAAATCCCTACACTCGAGAGTTGAGAGCGGTGACGAAGACGTCAAATTTGTTGCGAAAAAGGTGGCGAGAGGGGACGGAGGAGGGGATACGGTTGAAGAGGCGACTTGATAGAGTAGTTTTCCGAAGAGTGATAAAAAGGAGTCAGAGATATCGGAAGACTTTGCTCGGGAGACCGCACGAAACTCGAAGGAGACTGGAGATAACGTTGTCTCTTCGACTGATGTTTCAGATTGTTTTTAAAAATCTCCTCAATCGTTTTTCAGTTTTGATAGCGCTTCCTTTTTATTCGTGTATCATATTGCCTCTCAGGGTTATTCGATTCGGATTGGTGGGTGGATAATGTCCTGATATTAGAAATTCATTAACATTAATCGGTGTGCCTGTGAAGTATGCGCTGGTAAGTTCAGGTTTCCGTATAAGTCAATATTTTAGTAGTTATTGGCTACAATACTGAAGAACTACGAATTATCTCTCTGAAGCTGCTATTGTTTCTTAATTTTTTCATGAAGTTTATTATTATATTTCGTATTTTTTAATTTTTTCTTAATAAATGTTAATTTACATATAATTATGATTAGGTTTAAATTCGTGACTTTCTTTGGTTTCTGGAACATCTGAAACGCTGAACGCAAATTGCAGAAAGCGAAATAAATTCTAAAACCGTTTGCCACCTGCAGCGGGCACCTGCCTTGTCAACATTTTAGTAGACATGAATGCCGGAAAACTCTTCCGGATATTATCCCGTCCTATCAGACTTAGAGTCAAACCCCGAAATAAATGTAACGATATCTTTCGCGCCATCAGCTACCGCGCAGCTGCGAAAACAACTCTTTAATAAACCGGTTTAGCGATTTCTCTGTGGTGCACGCATCTTGGTACGCGGGAGGTAAACGGTGACTAATTTCAAGATATAAGCAGGTGAAACTCGATGTCACCTGGGTGCTGGTTGGTGAAGGAGTGTGAAACGACGAGCTGGTAAACAAGCCATATTGATACCGCTTGGTAAGCCAGTTCATTTTGTGTTTCGAGCAGTATTACTACTGATAATTTTCAATTCATATGCCGCGTGTTGGACTTTGTGTGACAAGGAAATTTAAAACGGTCGAGAGGAAATGCAATGTATAATTTTATTGTAACATTGAATTAGAAGTTGTAAATACAGTTCTTTGATTTTGTATACATATTCATTGTTTATATACGGGTCATTGTACTCTACATGTTTTACTCAAGACATTATACTGTGCCGAAACCATTATGTTCATGTTAATTCACCAATGATCCGCTAGTGATGATCAGCGTGGAGTAGCGGAAAATTCATTCGTATTACTTTATAAGCACACGTTTTCTTCAGCCCCGGTATCCCTATCACCACTCCTTTAGAGCATTAATTGAATTGAGAATAAATCATAGTAAGGAGAGTTGTTGACAAAATTTGATAACAGCTCAGTATAATAAAAAATATTTTGCAGTCGAAAATGAGCTACTTATTGGATATGGTATGACTAATGTCGGGATAATCAAAACCACAGTTCTCTCGCATTTAGTGAAATGAGGGTTCAAGTAAACGTGCGCGAATAACATGTAATATCCTTATGTTCTTGGCTGTCCGGGATGAGCCGCGTCTCAGTCGGTTTGCTGACGTTTCGGCCAACTTGCTGTGGCCTTCTTCAGAGCTATACTGCAGAAGGCCACAGCAAGATGGCCGAAACGTCAGCAAAACCGACTGAGACGCGGCTCATCCCGGACAGCCAAGAACATAATGACTCCGGCCGCGGAAGCCTACGAATCTACATGTAATCCTCTTACCTAACCCAGTCGTGGAACCTATTCAAAAGTGCTGCCTTCTAATGAGGGCGCCTTATGTCCTTTACGGAAACCTTTAGTCTATTGAATTTGATACTTTTTGCTTTTGGTGCTTTTGGGTGTCACAAATCACCGGCCTCAGTGCCAATTTTTCAGTCAAACTTCTTGGTAACTATTCTTATACGAGATGTCTTTATCTTTCAATTGTATATTCTCGTGCCATTTCGTGGACTCACACATCGTGAACAAACATGCCTTAACATCCAGGCGCCTGCAGGAAGTCTAACCTACAACTCTTTGAGCCTAGGTACTTCAGCAGGGAATTTTCCTTAAGTTTATTTACAAGTGAGAATTGTCAGGAGGATACCGCGGATCACTCACCAGTGTTTGATATCCACTACTGGTAAAAGTATTATTGTTCTTGCCAGGGACACAAATAATCTAGGTGCGTCGTTTATGATTTCCACAGTCAGAAATATTAAAGTCAAGGAAATTGTAAAAGGAAACTTTCTCAGTAACGTGCTTAGGATTCAGTGAGACTGCTGCGTAAGCGAAGTTGGTCTTCATTCTACTCGGTTCGCTCATTCTTAACCGCAAACGTCTCTAGCGCTGCTTTCGCAACATCACCTCCGATTGTTCACTTGATTTTTTTTAATTTGAAATTTGATTTTCCTCTGGGGAAAACTGCCAATTCGTATGTATGTATGTATGTACGTATGTATGTATCTATCTATCCATCTATCCATCTGCCTGTCTACCTAACATCTATCTAACCATCTCCCTTATGTTTATTGAAGTATCCATGTAACCGTCTCTCCAAATAATTAATTTATTTCAAAATCTTCTTATTGTGGCTCCACGCTGGTGCGGAGGCGGCGGTGGTGCTGGTCTCGGCTTGTTTGTCCCGCGTCCACGTAGGCGCTTGTGGGCGGCGCGTCGCTGGGCCCGGCCGCGGAGCGTCGCGTCGCCGCGTCGCTCGGGGTCCGGGTCCGGGTCCGGGGCCGGGCCGTCGCGTGACGAGGTGACCCCGATTTGCATGCAATGGCGCGGGGACGCGGCGGCGCGGGTCGCACCCGCCGGCGGACGCTGGGGCAACAGGTGGCGCTGGCGTTGGCCGGTGCCCCGGCAGGTGCTGGCCCGGCGCGGCGCGGCGGTGCTGGATCACAAGGGCCCCGTCTCGCTCGGAGCGCTCCGCCCGCCTTCTCGGAAGAGAGAGGAAACTTGCGCGCGGGCGCCACCCCGATGGGGAAAGAGGCAGTTTTTGTACCTGAGGGAGACCCCTCCGCCCCCTCTCCGATCCCAGGGGCCTCACCCAATGGAAGAAGTTAGCCCCGCGCGCTTAAGCTGCAGATTCGTTTCACACTCGGAGATAATAATTCGAGCACGCAATGGTCATGTTGTTAAGTGGGCAGTGGTGGAGTCGGGGAGATGATCTTGGAGACCATACCCTTCCCCAGCTAAAATTGAAAATAAGTTTTTCTGCCGAAATTTTTTTCCGGGAGGACGATTACATAACTTTCTCGTCTTACAAACGTACCTTCGTAAGAACGTGAAAGTAAAAAATTACTAAATTTAATAAAAACTATTATCGCTTTGACCACATCGTATTCAAAGGAGTCTTCCCTTTATGAACATTCATTCTTATTTCAAGCTAACAATCAAAAGTGTTTACCTAACTTAAAATGTGTTTATGGGTGAGAGTGGCGAACTTAATTCCAAACTCCCCAGATATACTTTCTGGATCTGTCCCTAAACATTATTGAGGAACAGTCACATCGCTTTATTTGCATTGCTGACACTTAGAAGCCGCTTTATTTAATTTGTCTCATTGTCGATTTAATGATCTTATATACGATGTCGTATGGTTCGCCATAACCGTAAGTAGTTTTCAGCGTCCATCACCTCACGCAGCCCAATCGTAATTTCATACCATTTTATGTACTCTTCGTTCTGTGTCGATACTAATCAGTATAAAGAGAATCGATTGTTCGATGATATGGTACCGAAATCTTTTTTTGATGACATCCATATCAAGCATGGCTCCACCAAGTTTTCATTTCTTTCTGCATTAACCTGCTGCGGCCCAGGGATTCCGAGATCCGTAAAGTTGCTGTCTTCTCGAAAACGTTCTCTGGAAAACACCTCCCTTTAAGATTCTGTAGAAGCGGAGGATAAGTTTTGAAAATCTGTCGGATGCGGTGAAAAGATGGCTTCGTGGTGGTTTTAGTACCGCACTTCAGAGAAATTGAATGAAAGGAAGGTCTTAGAAAAAAGGGAAGTCCCGCGGAGACCTTCTCTCAACGGTGACTCCGCGGGCGGGGAAAGGGATTCCTGCGTATTTCATATCCTGTACAAATCTTGCGACATAATATTAATTCCTGATCCACAAGCAATTCGGAAAGTAAGCTTGTGACAGAACACTGGAAGAATAATACACAAGTGATTCATTAGATTGAACTAAAGGACTCGCAATAGAGTGCGGATACATTCGCCACCTACGACAGGCTCTGTTAAATTAATTGAAATTGTGCTTAATTTTGTTTATAATTTAAGGAATATGTAAAAACTAAGTAAGCAAATGTGTCACATTGTGGAGAGGGTTGGAAATGTGTGGTAAAAATATGAAAAATAAGAAAACTCCACATAACATTGTAAATAGGTATATTATCTCTTTTTACATGTCGAAGCAGATCATCGCTAAGCCGATGTAAATAAATGAATTGACTTTAAATGATTTGGAGTCAGGAACATTTGAGAAAAAACAACAATCCAAAGGAATTAAAGTAATTCCTAAAGTTAGATTAGTAAGCAAAATTAGATTCTGTGTAAACTATCAATAATTACATATATTGTTGCATTCTGTTGTATTGATAACAGGCAACCGTGGTTTCCTAACGTTACATTACTTTATCACTGTGAATGTTCCGCTCTTCGGAAATCTAGACACCTTTCAACATGCGCACTCGAGATTGAACAGTCATATTAGTGCAGGTGCGCTGTGCTTTGATAGTTTCCATGAAGAAATCCGAAGTGAATCTTCAAATCAAGGTACATTTTCTGTGAGTATTTTAATGGGACAAAACAATCTCTATTGGGCTGACGTACGTCATTTGTTTTCGCCACAGCTCCTCTGATTCCGAAAGAACACTATCGTCACATCGCTCGCCTGCACAGTCACGTGGCGATGATGCGGATGATGTCCCGACCACTAATGAGTTCGCAGACTGTCGCATGCTTTATGCTTTGGGCCCCGTCCCATTTGCTTCCACCCCTCCCCCGCCAGTGGCCCAAGAGAGGTCATTGATTGGCATTGCGGAAGCACCGCAGCTCGTTGGCTTTTGCGGCAAAAAAAGGGGCAGAATTTAAATAAACTTTAATTTGATCTGTGGAAGTAGCCGACGCTTTGGCCAGCAACCTAAGGTTTACGTACGTATGGAATAGTTTCTCCTATCTTTTTTATCGTTTGTCTTGCTGGCTGATTTTCTTTTCATTCATTCTCCCGTCCTCCTCAGACCACCTCTGAGTGTGCGCTTATTTGACTCCCCACTCTTTCTGGCCGGAGGAATCCGCGTGTTACAGGTTGCATAGCATTGGAACAATAGACCCTGCATGTTGTTCGCATTTTCCAAACGATGGGGCAAAGCGTGGGTTTGGAATCATCAGCCGCACCTGTTTTGGCTGGAGATGTGTCATCGACATTGTGACCTAGTGAAGAGATGATTCGGCGTGTTTTGGGCTGGTGCTGGCCGTGGGCCCGTGATGGAAGAGGGAGAGGGAAAAGGAGGTGGGGAGAGAGAAGGAGATGTGAAGATGCTGGATGGGAGTGAGATGGCAAGAAAGTAAAGGGTGAAATAAAAATGAAAAAGAGGGAAGAAACTTCATCTTTGCACCAACTAATTATTTAAACTAATTGGCTTCTTGTTATTCATATTATAGTTTATTATCTTCATCGATAGTAGATATATTTTTTTACGTATGTCTTTCGATTGGATGTTCTCCAATATACTCTGTATTTGTGAAGAACTCCTTCCATTTTTCGTGTCATCAGATCATCATTCTTACATCTGCATCTTTTCCCATCTACTTATTCTGCCTTCTCTTAATATTTTTTTGCTGCCATGCACCAAAAGCATAACTGCATCAGTCTTAGTTTTGTCAAAAAATGGTCTCGCAATCCATATAATATCCTTATACATCAGTTCGCAATTTTTAACAGTTTATATTTCGTGTGATACGACGTACGGTACTTGTGATCTTTGTCTTGTCCAAGACATCATCTTTCATTGTTATAGAGTGGTGCTCCAATAAAAGTGTGCCTTATGAACGGGGGTGTACATCAATCAAGATTGTTGCGAAATTGAGTAATGCATTTTCCTCCTTATCCTGATTTTCGAATCCCAACCATGAAATTATGTTGGATGAAAAGTAGCTTAACTTATGTAGCACATCCGAATACGTATGTGAAAGATTTTACTGCATGCTAAGTTAAAGGTTGGCTACCCCATTTTTCTAAACCTATTTCTGTTTATTTTCCCTTTATATGTACAATTTTGATGAATGACAATATCTATCGAACAAATTGTTTATCTAAAGTTCTAAAAATGTTTTAATGGGTGAAGGCTTGATTAGTACTATTACATTACATATTACAAATATAAAAATGTTTTGCACGTGAAGTAAAGTGAGTGGCGGGGATTCAACTACGATGCAAACTTGCCTTCGGGCAGGTGACGCACTGGTACACAATCAAGCACATACAGTCGTTGGTATTTGATAGAACTTATATAGCAATTAATGACTGCGTTAATTAATTTATTCTGCGTAATTAATGAATGTATTTGCTCGAGAATGAAATTCCACCCTAGTGTAAATGAAACTGGGGTGTTGGAGAGAGTTGTGTGAATTTTATGAACCTTTTCTTTTGTTCCCTTATCTTTCAGAACGGATAATGACAGGTTTCTTTTTAGTTTGAATGATTCCTCCTTATTACTTACTATTTACTACTTACTACTTCTCACATAATTACATGAAATGACGCAGAAATCGTGAATGAAAATAGTCCCAAGTGTTATGTATAATTTTACGAAGCTCCTGCTCTCCATCTCGTTTTTGTCTATGAAAAAGTATTGGTGAAATGCTTTCGCAGAAACTGTTAACGAACGCTTTAAATTGTATCTGGTTTCTGGGAAATTATGAAAAGTTATTTAAAAAGGAAATTTTGCGGACACTTTTACCTCCGACGCGAGTAGATACATGCAAAAGCGTTCTTGGTATTCATTAGAGCTTCAGGTCGTGAATAAAGGACTTATTTTCAGACTTTCCTCGCGAAGGATCAACAATATTCATTGCCGTTCTTTCTCCGATGCCAATAATAACAGGTCAACATCCTGTGGTGAGATTGAATTCGAGATTTTCAATGCCGAACAAAATGAAATGTAAAAAAAGTTTAGTAATTAAAAGTTTGAACAATCACGTTTACGCAGGATTTCAAACTGGCGAATTAACGAGAAATTTTGAAATAAAAATATATTCTGAATCTAATTTGCGAAGGAAGTGTAGATTTTGTTAATGCACAGTTCACAATAAGCGTACACTAGCCAGTGTTTCCAGAACCGTGTTTGACACTATTGCAAAACAATTTTTTTGACTGTTTTGAAATGGAGCGCTAGCTTTTGTCTCAATTACAAAATAACGTATTTGGATTTTAAAGAAATTCTGTTGAAAACTGTAAATTCTATGAAAATATCATATAGAAAAATGAAAACTAAAAGTTTGCACGTTTCTGAAACTTTTAGGTTGAAGTAAGTTTTTGTTCATTCTTGTGGTGGTACGTTCATGTCACTCGCTAGTCACTCAACCATTTATTACATCTATAGATTAACAAAAGCTGCTTGTAAACGTGAACGGAACATTGTTTGTAAATAGTTAAAAGATAACTATTAAATAGTTGTTCTAGAAAAACTGTTTACTAATACATTTAGTCTTTCGCATGATTTTTCATTTTCGTATGTTGGCAAAATACCTAATATGGGTTAGGTTGACTTCGGTGCCTGTACTTTTCTTTCTCCGTTGAATATTACTCCCTCACTGTTTAAATTGAAAGTGAATTATCGTCAATTAATGAGTGGCACAAAATTTTAAATAATGGCGTTTTTTTCTCGTACTCCAAGAGAATTGGTGCTGACAATAGCATGATTTGTACAGCATAACTCCAAGGCCGGAGCCAGTTCTGTTGCCATGAATTTTCCAGCAGTTTTTTATCAATTACTCGTCAGAATGCCCGGTGAGGTATGTTATATTGAATATCTTCTGATTCCTCAAAAAATTCACTATGTATTGAATAAAATAAAAAGTACTTTCACCGTATAACTTCTTTAATAACTAGAAAAAAAACATTTTTTTATAAGGGCCTGTTCTAATTTGAACTTATTTTATTTAAATATTAGGCCGGTATTTTATTTTAAAATTAGATGGTAAAAATTATCATTTTGAACTGCTTTTACTTTCTTTAAAGTATTTTTTGGGGATACTTCACCGTGGTCCATCTAACGAACACACTACCTTAAAGGACAAACTTTAAGAGCATGTTTTTTCCACAAACAAAGGTATTTCCAGCGAAAAATAGCTGCGGATTGGCGCGCTGGACGAGTAAAAATGAACATCGACAGCGGAGACCGTGCCGCGCAGCCGGAGAGCGCAATCGGCGGAGGCACGTCCTCACGTATAGTGGCAAACCGGATCCGCGGCGTCACACAATACCCTCCGGTACCGAGAACGACTGTTTGCCTGCGTTTCCGAGAATCCTCTGCACAGATAGACGCGACCCTTCTCGGAAGTGCTGCCGCGATTATGCGGCAACAACTGGAGTTCAACACTCTCGCCGCATTGCTGCGGTGACCAAACTGTACGTCGTCTACGGATACGAACATCGACCGCAAAATATCGATGTCAATAATACAGATTTTGCGCACCGTGAAACATCTTCAAATATATCACTTGTGAGCAAGTGCGCATGCGCAGATGATCAAAAGTGGTAAAGGCGAAAGTACATCACGCTATTAAACATAGATTTTTTTAAATCTAAGTTTATTTTAGTAAGCTATTTACGTTGTTGCAGGGCATGATTTAATTTCATAGTGGCCGTAATTATTATTTTGTAATTCAGATTTAACTGACAACACAAACGAAAAAAATAATAACATCAAAACTACATCTGAAAGCGTGAACGAACAAGGTCGTCTCAAGGGGTCAAAGCTTCCGAATATCGCCATAGAAAAATACAGGAAGAAGGGAAGGCCCTTCACCTACGGCACATGCATTGACCACCTCTCCGCGAAATACGAAGAAAGGCTTAGCTAAGAGAACACCAGCGCATTGGAGTCTTCTCTGGCGAGCAAGAGTGTGCTCGATGATAGTATTATAAATAGCGTTTGCTTTCCTCGACCACATGAACTGACAACGTTATTAGCAGTTATTACATATTGGAACTTTTACAAAATTGTGATTATGGAGCTTTTCCAATCACAACCAAAACGCCAAAACCTTAAAACACATAGCACAAAACATCGGTATTAAAAGTATATCAACATTAATCAATCGATGTTTAAAACATTGATGTCTTATCCCTTCGGGAATTTAATGGCGAAAAATGTCCGAGCGAAGCGCAGACATAAAGATTATTTTTGTTGATTTGATGATTTCCTTTTTTAACATAGCGTAGACATTTACCTGTATTACTGTTGTGACACGTTTCAATATCCTGTTACGTGTTATCATTCCCGCGATGTTTACATGGGCCACGGAGTAAGTGTGCTACATTTGTAATTCTGCGTCTGTTATTAGTTTTCTCCATTGCTTTCTTCGCGTGAAGTTTGTTTTGTTAAGCAGATTGAGAACAGTCGTTAATTCTGAATGAATATCGGTTCATCATTCGGCGGTTGTTTGGATTTGAACGGCCTTGTAGATGTGAGATCATTATCTTCTTTACATACATAAACGACCCAACGAGTGTTAAAAATGGTCGTTAAATGATATGTACTAAGTTGACAACACAAATCTCTGCGTTGAACTCCTCGTGGTAACTAGTGAAAGATTGGACGTTTTCACCAGTAAGATCCGTATTATCGCCCACCAAACAGTTTTTTATTGAACTTCATTGAAAATAATACACCACTGATGATTAAAAGGGCTCTGTAATGAACTGGAATAAAGTCAGGAATGGATTCAACTGTCTGATGACACAATCTTACGTACAAACATGAATCATAAATAGGATGGGTTAAGAACAATCGAGAAAGTAATGAGGTAAAGGGCATCCATTCGATTGACGCAATATTTTGGTGAATTTATTCATCAATTCCATCCCGACCACAACGGCCCCAGAGGCTCACGCCAGGTGCGTCAGAACGAAGTCACTGCCGCCGGTCGCAGGGCCCACTCTCTCTCTCTCTCTCTCTCTCTCTCTCTCTCTCTGGGACCCTCTAATCCGCAAGCGCGTGCCGTCGTCGTGGACGTGGTCGGCTTCTCCAAATTCCTGCGCGGAGACAAACAAGAAGCCATCGGCGGCCGGGGACCACCCTTCCGAAGGGCCATTTCGTCAGGCGCCTGCGGGAGCGCTCGGCGTCGCTCGCCCAGACTATTGTCTGCCGTGGGGCCGGCCGCGCCCTCGGTGTCCCCCGTCCCCGCAGGCGAAGGGCGCGCTGCTTGCCCGCTGCGCCGCCCCAACGGCGCGCGCCTCTCCTCTCGGAGTGGGCGGTGGGGGCGGAGGGACCGCCGGCGCCCCTGCCCCGCGCCCACGGGGTCCCCGCGGGTCTCCCGTCCCGGCCGCGTGTGCCCAAGCCGTTAGCGCTCAGGCGCCTCTGCCGCTAGTCTCTCAGTGTTGCCAATTGCGCCCGGGGAGCACCATGGATTTGTTCAGGACCTTCGGTAAGTGTGAAGCTTGTTGACGCTACTTAGCGATGGAAACGCGATTGTTCTGCGACATATTAATCGTTGAGTGGTGGTAATCGTGTGTCTTTTCTTGTGTCGATTCTTCTGTGATGTTTCGCATAATTGTGTTGTTTAGTGCTCTGTGAAATATTATGTTTATTAAAAATCGCGATGAACAGTTCAGAAGACTGCAGTGATTTTGTGTACAACTTTTTCGGTTTCCTATTACTTACGTGGTTGAATCGAAACTTTATTTTTTTATTTAGGCATTTTCAGAGAATCTAAAGAAAGAACAGATTTTTCCCTGCAGAAAATTTCAACTGCAGGGAGTTTACACTGTTCTTATATGCTAGTACTGACTGAATCACGGCGTGTGATAATTCATTTTCACAATTTTACAGTTATTACGTGTGGAGCATTTAGTTTTTCTTTTTCTTTCTGGAATACATCTTCGATCTCTTCCACGTGATTGAATTTGAAGAGTTTTTCCAGTTTTCTTTTAATCACTGTCTTCTTGATATGATGAGTAGCGTTTCCCGTGATGGTTGTTTACGTTGTGCATTACATTAGTTCTTCGCTACACGTTATGCGCATTTACATCAGCAGTATTTTCCTGTGGATTTCCATGTAGCATTCAGCGCTTCTAGCGAACGTTTTGAGAACTATCCAACACATCCGTTTAATAATAACAATTAGTTTTCTTATTTCCCATGATTGTATATCAAATTGAAAAGCTTAAAAATGAGAGTGTTGTAAAGTAGTATTTTTCACTGAAAATTAAAAATGTATTATTTTCGCGAGTTGGTATTTAATTTTTGAATGTGAAGTCGCAGGTTTCGGCGGCCAGTCTTGCGAGTGATCTTGGCTGTGCGGGCGACGTTGCGTCGAAGGCTGTGATGCCGACGTTTCGACAATTTTGTTGTGGTCTTCCTCAGAGTTGGGCAGACCAGTCCTGAGGAAGATAACAAGATGGTCGAAACATCGTCATCATAGCCTTCGGCGCGGTGTCACCCGGACACCCAAGAGCACTCGTAATTTTCGAATATCCAGAATAGTTCATAAGCAGTTGTATGCGAGGTTCATGCCCAGAGTTTCTTAGTTTTGCATGTCTCAGACGTTTGGAAGAAAGCTGTTTACAAGTAGTCATTCATCGTGTTAGTGATAATAATCAAATGACTTTAAGAAGTTCTTCTAGTGTGATTTCTAATTTGGTTTTCGAAGTGGTACATGCTTTACAGTGGTTTATTACATGGCATATGTCAACTGGAATGCACTAGCGATGCACAGAAGTTGCATGTTTTGTAAACTTCTTGTCGTGAATCGTGGAAGGTCCTTCTTAGTACATAATATTGGCTTGTAGCAGCAAAACGGCTGCTAAACAAAACCACATAATATGGGTTTACTAAATGTAATATCCACACTGTACAGATAGTATTGTCCAAGTTATTTTACTTTTAAAATGTTTCACAATGATAATCCGTCGTTAGTGAAATCATTTTGCAGATGCCGGAGAAGTACAAGTCAGTCGCTTTATGTTGAGCGACCGAGAGATATTTCCAGTTAATGTTGATGGTGTTGGAGGCGGTGTGACGCTGTAGTGGGATTTTCGTTTGGTGGCGAATTGCCGGTGGGAAAATACCGTTACAGGCCACTTGAGCTGCTAAAAGCTTGTCGGTAGAGGGTGTTAGTTTCATGGTTCGTTTCCGAGAGCAACGAACAGAGGTGTGAATACCAGGAATTACTTCGTTGGACGTAATTTCTGGATTTTCCCTCCTAGATTGTTTGACGTGTCCTTTCTGAATAATTTTTGTTTGATTAAATTACACTTCACTTAATATTAGAATATCTATGAGACTATTCATGGATACTTAATGTTTTACTACTAGATAAAATGTTTAATGTTTTGAAGAAGCAAGTGTTTTTTATCCAGAAATAACTGAGAACGTTGCTCAAGAACTCTTCTGAGGTGTAGGACAGAATTAATGATATTCTAACATCGGTCATGAACGTGACATTGTGTAATGTTCTGCGTGGGAAAATTACACAAGGCTACCCATGCATAATTTCGTGTGGCATATGTAATTCTTTCCGGTAAGGTAATCCCTCCCACAAGGAATGACACAATATTACTAGGCATGCAGCCAGACGTTGCGAGTAACAAATTCCTCCTTTGAAACATTTGGAGAACCGATAAATAATTGGACTTTGGAAAATATTTCAAAGATGTAGTAACCACTACTAACTCACCAACCAAACGTATCTTCTATCATTGCGTGGTCTCCTCTGAATTCATCTATTACCTCGGCTATCTGATGGACACAAAGACTAAATTAGTACTGTCACATCTCGTCTAAAGTAATTGAAACCAATAGAAGGTTAGCTATTTTACGTCCAATTCTCAACCGCAACTCTTCTTAAAAAAATCATTCCGCTTGAACCATTTATAAATCTATTCTTCTCCCGATTTTAACTTACTCATGCCCTGTATGGATTTCAGCTGCCCCAACCATATTAAATAAGTTTCAAATATTCCAAAACAAAATCTTCAGAATAATCAGATCCGAAATCTTCAGAAAATCTTATTAAATATGGTTGAAATGAAATACAGAACCTTTCATATACATTAAGTTCGTTAACATTAAAATAATAATTCAGAGCAATATTGATAATTATTATTAAAAAACAAATAATATATTTAGTAAATTATTAGTAATATTAATTATAATTGGAACGAAATAAAAATCCCTAACCTCAAGGTAATATGCAAATAAGAGTAAAATAAATAATTCCTTCTTTTAAATGTTTTGTCATGTGATTGTGATGTGTAAAAGTCATGGTGATTATTAGTCGTGCTTTATACCTGATTGCAGAGCATCACATTTGTAATCACAAATCGGTAAGGTGACAACATCCAATCAAAATCAATTTCCTCTTCACTTAAGATAAGTGAAGTATTTTCAGTTCCAGTATCCAATTAATCCAGTTGTGTAACTGCCTACAGTAATAACATTTCAGTTATGGAGCCTCGTGACATGTACGATTATGGTTATAGGAGCCTCGTGACATGTACTATTAGGTGGAACATCTTCACGTTCATACAACGCGTATATTTAAATCATTTGGACTAAATGTATCATGCATGCACTGAATGGCGTCTATATTCATTCTTCTTATTTTGCTTGAAGTTTCGTTCACTTCAAAATTATAGCCATTACTGTCATAAAGCGATTTTCAATTTTTGTTTTTAAGTTTCGCCGTTTTTCTTTCCAAGTTGGCTTGTATCATTCTATTTAGAGTTCCATCATTACGAGTTAAAAACGAAGTAGCTTCTTTCTTGTTCAAACCATATAAAGAGCATTTATTATCTTAAAAATACTATTTAGAAATTTGTAGAGGTAAAACTGTTATTACAAATGTAAATTGCATATTTGATAATCACATTGAATCAATGATATGTTGCAAATAAAACGTACGATGCGATTCGCAAACAGGAAATATGATGTAATATCTGCAATCATTATTTTGTCGAAAGTGGAAATAGCAATAATGTCTAGAACGTGTAGGTAAATATTAATCTTAATATTTAATTTATTAATCTAAGGTTCTGCTGCTAAACTTCATCTGGCTTGACACTTCTCTATTTGACATGTCTCTTTCTTTTGTAAGTGTCGTGAGTCTCCAAAGTTGATTATACTTGCACACCAACCACTTCATTTCTACTAATTGTAGGCAAGTGGTTGCTTAGTAGAGCTTTCTTGTAGCCACTAACGAATTCGCAGAATATTCTTGCAGTGTTCTCTTCCTGCGTAGTCATTTAATTGCCGCATTTTATTGCGAGATGAAAGTGCGTGTGAGGTCAGTGCCTTCGTAAGCAACGATAGCGGGCGGACTGAGACGAGACAATGAAGACTACTCGTACTACGGAAACAACAATGACGACCAGATCCGTAAAAAAGAGCCTGTAGTCTGGACCAAGACGACTTCTGATTTATTGGTTGTTTGCGAACCTGGATACAAAAGGGAAAGTTACGGCCCAGTGAACTGAATAGGTGAATTCTATTAAATAATTTAACTGGGAAATTTAATTTAATCTATAAAATACTCTTCTTAAAAAAATATAAAATAATTATATTATTTCCATCATTAGTTGCAAAATATCAACAATATGCAAGTTGCAATTCCCAATTCTAAGTTACGTGCACAAAATTATATACATACACGTATACAAAATTAAATTTCACGCCTTTAATTTTTGTAGCACTTATCCACCGTGAATTAAATGCAGTATGCTCAGAATTTGCATTCAAAATGTAGAGTTCGAAAGTTAATAGTTTTGGTAAAATTAATTCAAAGAAAATGAAATGTTTTCAGCTCTGTTGAAATTTGAATTGAATGTTTAGTGACGGAAAACTGAAGGTTAAGGAACAATAAAATTTAAATAATAATAATAATAATAATAATAATAATAATAATAATAATAATAGTACGATAACAATAATGAAGAAGTAGATAGAGAAGGAGAAGGAGGAAAAGTATAAGGGGCGGAATAATCCACAATAATTAATTTAACCTGGAAATACATTGGGATTACTCGGCATTGTTTGAGACGGAATGGAGAAAACGTAATTAAAATAAAAAAGCTTTTTACGCGATTTTTAACTAGGCTCATGTGCCTAAAGAGAAGGATCTTTTTCCCTCACTTATTACTGGAGGTCCTACAATTCTCGTAGTCGCGAGATATCCAGTATCTCCATCCTGTCGTTGACGAAGCGAGGGACGTTTAGAGCTCCACGGTTGGGAAGCGTCCCCTGCCCGCGCTCGCTATTGTGCTCGCCCCTGCTCCCGCCACTGCCACCGTCACTGTCGCCGTCCCCATCCCATCTACCCTTTTACAACCCCATCCCTCTTCAAACGTCGTCACCGCCGTCACTGCTACCATCTACGGCGCTCCCTTTTCCTTCACCGTCACGGTCTCGTCCATTACTGCCCTTTGGCTTGTTGGTGCCTTTTTGGTTCGGAAGGGAAGAACCTCTCACTTTGGAGATGGACAAAAACCTTACCAAGGAAAGCGGTAACTTGCGCTGTTTCTTTTTCTCAATGTATTTATTACCCATTCGTTCATTTTTGCATTTCAACGAAACTGTTTTTTTTTTTACTACGGTATGATTTTTCTCGTTGCCTTTGTCTTGAATTTCCAATAACATATTATCCTCGAAGTCTCTAGTAATGTATTACCCGAAGTTTCTATAGACAATTTTTCCTCTCCAACTTTCTTCTAGGCAAGCGGAGAATGATCATTCCCTGTAATTCATTCTTCCGTATTCCGTGAACGTCGCCGCCGTCACTACCCCTCAGCCTCCACAACCATCACCACAACTCCCTCCTCTACTTCTTCCGTCACTGCCATAACCCGACCACCTCCAACTCGCTCACCGCCGCCATGACACCCGCGCGTGACCTGCGACGCAGCACGCCTGCACGTCCGCACGCCCCGCCCCGCCCCGCCCTCTCTGCAGCCGCTGCCGTCGACCGCAGCACTCAACCTGGTCCCCATACGGAGCGGCCCGCGTGAATGGTTAACGAGGCTTGATGTTACGAGCTCCATTGACGTGCGCCAAGAGCGCTGACGGGGACTTCTCTGGAGTGAGACGTTGGCTGGCGGCGGCTGGGCGCAACGAAAACACCGAATGGTTCAGTCTAGAAAGCGAAACTTTTTTGAGACGTTTCTGTAGTTCCCATGCACGTACGAGCAAATTAGCCCATCGTTGATTTGGGCGGGTTACTAATTCATTACGTTCTTTAGTGCACATTTAATCAAATATTAAAAGACACCAGTTATTAAAAATATAATAGCCCGCATTTCTTCCTATTAAAGTCCAAAAAATGTTCTGTCCTGTGGTTTAGAGAATTTTGAGAATTTGTACCGCTTTGTTTAGAACGTATTCCACTAAAATTGCATTTAATGTGTGCTTTGCATTTTTTTTTGCTATCAGCGGAATGATTATGTCGGCAGGAAGTTCCCTGCATCGTGTCTGACAGCGTAAACTAAGAAATAAATTGCGCTTACGAAGGAAAGTGGAGAGAAACTGTGGACATAATCGTAATTGCATATTATTAGTCCTAAAGATACGAGTTATATTCAAGAAAAGGAATAGTGGGAGTAGATGTTTCTAAAGATCTTTGGATCGATCGTACTATTTTTGTGATTAAGAAAGACTTGCTCAACTACTCACTATAAACATTCTTGACAAAAACTATGAAATGTTCATTACAGCTGTCTTCATGGTCCAAACGGTCACTAAGGGAAATGCTAACGAAATCAGTACGGTAGTTGCATGGTTTCCATGAAACAGCTCGTGCCCATCAAACTTTACTGCCGTGAACGATTTTAAAAGACTCTTTGATACCTCCGTATTTTCTTCCAACACGTTGGGTTACTCAGAAGAGCGCCCACAAAGAGGTAGGAGAAAAGGGTGATTAGAGCGTATTTTGCACACCGTTTAATTTGCTCACTCTTCTGGTGTTCAAAGCCAGGTCACACCGAGCATAGCTGAACTTTCAAAGCTCCAGGCGAATTTGGATTCTGTCTTACTTCCTTTCGGAAACTTGTGTAAGGTTTGGATAAGAGTATCAGACAGAAAGTATTAAAGGATTTTGTGGCTTGATACGGAATGTTATCATCTCCCATGCATTTTGTAAGCAAACATTCAATGTTTGCAGACACAATGCAGTTTTGCTGTCGATCGGGAAAAAGAGCAGGCATGAAGCCACTCTATTTGTTTACATTACGTTCTTTTTACCATTGAAAGGTCCATATATGTTTCGACAATCACCTGTTGTTTTATTGTTTAATTTTTTAAGCTGAGATATCAAAAAAATGTTCCAATTTTTTTATCTCCTATATACATTGCAATACATTGTATGCATCACAATTTCTCCTGTTTTTTTAATCTGTAGAGAGAACGGGTGGCAAATTTAACACTACCGGCAACGAAGTAAGTATCCGAGAATAGTTTTCGGTAAAAGAAATTAATGAGTGAAAGAATGTTCTTATTATTCAAAGGTAAAAAAATGCAATAAAACATGAAAAATGAAGGTTAAAAAAGACCAAATATTGCTCAGGCCCTTTAATCTAGCATTTTACCAGACGAATGCATAGTTTGTTAAATGGTGATTACCTTAAAATGAAAAAGAGTATCCACAAATGCATAATTTCTTATTCATAATTACAAGGAATGCTTCTATCAAAAGAATCCAAAAACTTCTCATCTTCTAAACTTGTCAGTTTTAAGTAAATAAACAAATAAAAATTCATCTGTGGACATGGTGAAAACGTCAGGAGATTCCAGAGGCATATGAAAGGCCTTCTTCCAAGTTGAGAAGGGCTATTCTGGCCAACATCAGCGGACCGTTATGAACCGACAGAGGGTATAACAAGTTGACTCTGCTAAAACCGTCCCGACCTGAGCGGGTTGCCCATCTCTTCGCCCGGCGGTGCTGCGCCGCCGCCAGCTTGGGTACGCGCAGTTGTTGCTTATACTGCCGGCCGCCGCCACCGCCGCCGCCACGGCCACTGCCACCGCCACCGCCGCTTATTCGCCCTCAGCCCGAGGGACCTTCCGTCGTCGCCTCGGAACGCGGGGCGCCACGCCGTTGACGTCCTCAGCGGCCCAGCGGATCGGCCCCAAAATACCCTACGGGGGCGGGGCGGGGACGAGTGCGGGGGTGGGGGGCCGCCCGCGTCGCTCAGACGCCACGTGGTGGGGCGGTGCGCGCGTCCGCCGGCGCCGCCGCCTCCGCGGTCCACGGCCCTGGGAGCCGGGCGGGGGCGGGGGATTCGCGAGAGGCGGGGGGCGGGGCGGGACGGCCTGGCGCCGGCGCGGCGGGGGGCGTCGAGGCGGCGGCGCTGGGCGCCCCTGGCGCGCCCGAGGGAAGGAGCGGGAGGGGGAGGGGGAGGCGGCGGGAGGCCGGCGCGGCGCCGCGGCGCGCGACCAAACAGCTCACGCCGCAGACTGCACACTCCTCGGCCACCCGCCCGCGAACCGCGAGGCGGTGGGCGTGCCAGGGCGGGCGCCTCCTGCGGCCCAACCCGAATAGGCGCATACCTCGTCTTTGAGGGCAGAGCATCGGGGCAAAGTGCTGTTTTTTAAACGGAGAAGTTTCGTTTGTTTTTCTGTAAATTATTTATTGTAATACACAAATATTTCAGTAACATCTTTTACGTCTTATAATTAAATATTCTTATTAATTTAGTATTAAATAAGAGAGGTATAGGTGTTTTACACACCCTCCCCCCACCCATTGCATTTGTCGCCTCAGGGATTGTAGAGTTCTTCGTTTATTACTTCATCAACGTGGTGGTTCGGACAACATTCCTGCAGGTTGAGAGGGAATTCCCGAAACTCCTCGTCTTAATCACACCTCAAGGTATTGCCTTCATCGCGACCACAAAGCCGAGCTCTGTGAGCAAGCCTCAATGATTAGGATTGCGGGGTTCCAGGCTTCTCCAGGCGCAGCTTCTGAAGCTCATCAAGAAGCGCGTCGCCGCCGCCGCTGCGCCGGTGTCGCCTGCTTCCTGGAAGCCACCGCGCCGCTTCCCGACGGCGTGACGCACTGCGCGCCTCGGGGCAGCGCAGGAGGCGGCGGCGGCGATTTCCAGGAATCTCCCGCACGGACGGTCGCGGCGCGGCCGCCGCTGAGTAGCTTTCGCGCAAGGGCCTCCTCGCGCCGCGCTCGGCGAGCGGACGCCACCGCGCGCCGCGCTGACTCAGACGCGCAGAGGTTGGCAGCACTCGCGCGACACAGTGTTCCCAATGTATGCCCAAAGCGAGGAAAACATACGACGGCATTGAATCTGCCTCACTGAATGGAAAATAACACTGGCAAATATCGACATTACTGAAGAATTTACGTAAGAGAACAGAGTTTGTTTACACGATTGTTAATTTTCAATAGACTGTATTCTTACAATGAGATTTTATAATAACGAAGATCCTCGGAAGCGTATCGAATATATTTATCGTCAAGAAAGTAACGTTTCCAAACACGCATAAGGAAATATGTAACATGTGTGAATAAGAATAAAACGACTTCAAATTGCTATATTATTAAAAGTTTCTAATTAGATTCCCGCACAAAAGGAAATGTAATGGAAGGATATGTAATGTATAATAATTATCATTTAAAGAAAATCTTATTAAAAATTAAATAAGCTGTCACTGTGAATGAAGAGCTTCATCTCATGAAGCATTCACTATCTTACTTCAAAACAATGCAGAGTTCCAGGCGAATTCCACTCAGAATGCACAACGAATCTGAAATTTACTAATTCAATCTGTAGTAAGATTACTTCCACGATGGGATATCAAATTCTTTTTCAAGTAATAACTAGATTATTTGGTAAAATTAGGAAAAAATATAGAAAAATTACTTACATGGATTAAACTTTTAATGTGATTTACAGTAGCTCTCCATTTATCGTAATTAAATGCGGATCGGGTGGATTCGAATAAGCGGAAATTGTGATAAGATAAAGCAAAGAATACAAGTACCAAAGACGTCAGACAAATAAGAAACTGAACTTTCATTCTAAAAAATGATTAATATAGATAGATAAACACAAGATTCAGAAAATTGTAAATACTGGAAGATTTCAATTAAGAAAAACCAGAAATTAAATTATGTTTGAAGTTTTCTTCTCTACTTTCGACGTTTTAGTATGTCACTTTCTTCGTCCAAAACCAATTTAGGACCTTATTATAGGTTTGTATTGAATTTGAAAAGTCGGCTTCTTTTTAGTATTTGATCCAGATGGTACACAGTGGCGTATTAATATAAAATTAAGATAGTGCTATTACTAGAGAAAATTATTAAAGAACACGTTTGTAAATAAGTGGCATCGTCCTCTGAGAGAGTTGACCTCCCCCCTTCCCCTCTGTGAATATGACACAAGTGGAACGGAATGCCGTAACTTTCCGAAAATTCCACAAACGTTCATTACCATTCTGTCGGTGCGCGCCTGTGGCTTGTTTGGGCCGAGTGCGCAGCGCAGCGCTGCGAGCGCGCGCTCCACGTCACAGCGCGGGACGCGAGGGGGCGGGGCGGGAGGCGCAGCGCGCCGCGGGCCTGAATGAGGAGGCGCGGGCGGATCGCGAATGACGCCTGGGCTGTGTAGTCTGCGCGAGAGGAGCGCTAGCGATAGCTGCGCTCGCTGTCGCCGTGGCTCCCGCTCCGCTCCCGCCTCCCCGCCCCCCGCGTGACGGACCTCCGCCCGCATGAGCTGACGCGCGCCGCCGCCGCCGCCGCTGCGTCACTGCCGCGTGGTGTGATGCGGCCGAAGGTCGTCGCCGCCGCCGCCGTCGCCGCTCGTCGAGGACGGGGATCCCGCGGACAGATCGCGCCGCGCGGTGCAGCGCGGGTGGGGATTGATGATGTGTCTGTCGACTTTCTCTGTGGGGCGCTGCGTTCCTTGATGGCCGGGCCCCGTACGTGGGTTTCCTCTCTTTCAATGCAGCGAATCTGCTCTCCACTGCTCTCTTTCAATGCAGCGAAGCTGCATGTTGCATCTGTCACATTCCGATGGGTCCTGGTCACTCGCCTTATCACACAGCCGCAACGCTTAGTTTCCATGTGTCGTCTTGGCGGCAGCCATTGAATTTCTCCCACTTTGCTCGGCCAAGGCAGTGGCATTTGCGCGTCCGCTCCGCCCCCTCACATCTGTCGCCCGCTGCCTTGTCAGCGCTTGCGCTGCATGTGATTCATTTCTCGATGTCTCGTTTGCGCGGTCGAACTGTTCGTTTTCCTCCACCTGTTCGTCCGACTCCACAATCAGCTCCGTCATGCGTCGCGCCGCGCGCTGCTCTGTCGCGAACGCTCGCCGTCTCTCTTCGACTTCGTTCCGCGCCTGCCGTCCCACAACGTTCTTCACCTTGCTTTGCTTATGCGCTGCCGAGCAGCCTTGCATCTCCTCGCTTGCTCATCCATCGCCACGGTGCGCTTCGGTGCGTTGCGACTCTGCACTGGCAGATCCTCTCCCAATCCGTCCCCATCTCTCTCTTTCTCTCTGGATCTCCGTTCGCCGCCTCCATTACCCCATTGCCACTACCAGCGCTGCCGTCGCCACACTCCGCCGGTTCGCTCCGCCACGCCTCCTTCGCACTGCAGCTCTCGCAAGCGTCCCGCCCTGCCTTTCTCCCCCACGTTCCCGCCCCCACCTCCTCCTCCTCCTCCTCCTTCCGCGGCTCCACCGCCGCAGCTGGCGGCCCGTGCAGCGGTCAGTGCCCCTCCCCCGCCCCGGTTCCCGGTGCCCGGCAGACGCCGCGGTGGCGGCGGCGGCGGCGGCGGCGACGACGGCAATGGTGGCGCTGGCGGCGGCGGGCGTTGCCACGTCGTGCGCGGCCGCGCTCAAGAAGGCGGCTTGTGGGAGACCCGCGGACGCTTGCTTCGCCGCCGCCGCCGCCGCCGCCGCCGCCGCTTCCGCGAACCGAGCTAAATATACGCGCGGGACTTCTGGGAAAGCGCCTGGAGCGCCGCTGGACCCCAGAGAGCACTCGGCGGTGGCAATGGAGGGAACGGCGGCGGCGGCAGCGGCAATCATGATGGTAGGGATCGATCATCGATGATCGGTGAAGTTTCGTGGTTTGGTTGTCAAAACTGCTGATGCAGCGTAACTTATTTAAGCCTCTACTTATTGAATCCTCTTTTATTAATTTACTTATTTATTTGTAGCCGATAGTTGAGTATAAGGTGGTGTTCTTTTATTGGGAATAAATATCGCTCAATACTACGAGGAGACGAGACATTTTTAAAGGAATACTCTCACTTTTTTTGCCTTTCTTTTCGCGTTTCGTAGAACTGAAATATATTATATGCCACATTCGTCATTTCAGGATCCTATTACATTATTAGAGAGACCATGGAGCTTTTGTGCTTCCTTTCGAAGCCTGTCTACGTTCCTCACACACTCTAGTCTAACAGTTTTTTAAATTTCTTATTCATTTGTTTACGTCTTACTAAGATTACGTGAACGTTGGTCTGTGAATCCTCCATTCACAGACCAATGTTTTATAGGAACATAAGATTAATCATTAATTTCACTGGCACTTGGAAACGGTAATGGCAATTGCGAAGTCGGGACTGAATTAGAAATTGAGGCAACGTGGTCACCATGGCGACGGGACGCGGCGCGCTCAGCATGGCGACCTGTTGCGTCCGCTCCCTCCTACCCACGCGTTCTCTACAGCTGAACTCTAAATGCTGTTACCATTGCCTTCAACGACGGAATGGCAGAGTGAGACAGAGGAAACTGTTAGAGTGTCTGCTCCTCACTGTAAACATTTCTTATCGCAGTTGTAAACTCGTAGGTTTTACGAAGTTATCTAATGAAGACTGTCATTTATATTCTTGCTCAAACTGAAATTGACCTAGCAGTCACTAATGTGCTCCACTTTCCATCCTTTTGCATGACACTCAAACTGTTGTCATAACTGTTTACGGCCTTTGTTTTACTTTGCCGTGGACGTAGAAAATTTAAAAAAGAACGTAATGCTCAAAAAAATGGATGTCGAGATTTTGACGGTTTCTTGTGTAGCCCAGATAGCTAAATTGCGTTTCTTGAACTTCCGCCTGTGAGGCATTCTAGTGTCTAAATTATACACCAGTATTTTCTCAAAAACCCCATAAGTGTATTTTTCACACTTTCTTAAATTTGTAAAAATTAGGCACGTATATTTTTAAAAGTAACTTTCGCTATTCTTTAATATTTACATTGCAGATATATTTTGTAGTTTAATGAATTTGTAGAGAATTTGTAATTTCGCTCCACGGACAGAAATCACCGGCCAACGTAGTTTGTAATACGTCGTTTTAGAATTTCAAAGTTCAAAAACAAAAGATGAAATAATTAAAATATAACTGCATTTTTAAAAAACAATTCTATTTTCTTACTAAAAAGTATTGCTTCCGACATGTACGGAAATATAAGTTGCCAAAATTTTTAATTGTGGGTTGCAACGTATTACTTATTTCGTTTCATTTTACAAGACATGTGAGAATTTAAATACTTTTGGGTCATATTCGTAATATTTCTGATATAAACACATGAAAAGTTCATATACTTAAATACCTCTTAAGAAATCTTAAAGTTGTAACTTCACTTCCTGAATAGGTTGGAATTATTTAATTTACTACTACGAATTTATTGTAAAATTCTGCAGTGTTGAACAGAGTCTCCTTCTTTACATCCAAGCTTTGTGCCAACTAAATAACATTATTATCTGAATGTGTTAAATAAATGAAGTTAATTATAACAATTGCATGTCATATTTTGATTTACAACATTTTCTTCCATTAGTGTTTCCAGACCATTTCCAAAAATTAAATTCAAAGAGTGATTTTTAAACAAACCTTATTTCTAAATGT
Source organism: Acheta domesticus (assembly GCA_031308135.1). Classification (NCBI taxonomy): domain Eukaryota; kingdom Metazoa; phylum Arthropoda; class Insecta; order Orthoptera; family Gryllidae; genus Acheta; species Acheta domesticus. The sequence continues at coordinate 153,922,554 of JAHLJT010009436.1, read as the reverse complement.
ACTTTTTATGTTGTTTGTTGCACAGTGCATATTTCGTTCAACAGTTTGCGAAGAAGCTCTGTTCTCGTTCTTAGAAAACTTCTTAGAAGTCACGGCGGGGAGTAAATATATCCTGTTATTTCAACGGCGGACCTCTCATTTGTGGACACTACGCGATGAAAGGAACACGTGAATGTATATGAAATTCTTATCTCTTTTAAACTCGAAAATATATGACCCCGAAAATAGTAAAAATATCTCCTATCTCCTAGAAAATAAAAGAAATATATGTACAAATATGTCTTAAACAAAACCTTCAATTAGGTTTTGAAAACTTAGATTTCTGTTCATTGAGGGAGCAATGTCTTTTAGCAGAAAATAATATTTTTGTTGTTATAAATGTAATTATATTTTAATAATTTTATCTCTTGTTTTTCTACTTAAATTTATAAAATGAAATATTATATACAGCTCTGCGGGTAGGCGATTTCGGTCCGTGGACAGAAAATACAAGTCGCAGAAGGCAGCATTTCTCAGCGAAACCAAAATGCTCGGACGGAAATGTAACAGACGGGAATTCCAGGTTCAAAGGCTTCTTTCCGGACCAAACTCCTTTAAGTAAAACGGTCCGAGGTAGAGATGCGACATCGATCTCGATGTTTTCAAAATAACGATATTTCATTCGCCTTCTCTCGTATTTCGCACACAGAGAGGTAGCCTTTGCATGTGCAGTAGGTTTAGGGCCTCCCCTCTTTTTTTCCATGCATCCTCATTTCGGTGAACCGAGGAAGTTCTAACCCATTGACACGACCTTGAACACTCATCCCGTTCAGGTTCAGTTTTGATCACAGTTCTTATGTCGTCATTTTGTTTCGCCAGTTAATTAAGAGTTATAAATGAAGATGAAGGTTGTGAAATTAAATTCGTCGCCTCAAGAATGATGAGGTTCGAGGCCACTAAATCTCTTTAAAAAACATCAATAGTTTGGGGGCGGTGTGTTATTAGCATTGATGTTTTTATTTTGAACAAGATATAAAGTATCCGTGATTCGTAAGGTTATAATTTCCCGACTGTTGCCTCCGTGGTGGCAATGCGTTAATGCATATTTCAATACCATGGTTCCGCCTGCATTATTTTTCTCATGTAATATTTATTGCCATCGTATTGTTTCCACCCATTTAAGATGACATGCCTCTTAAAGATTATCACGAAAATCGATCATTCTTTGTTCAGGGTCAAATTCGAGCTTTTAACTGTGCTGTTAGCAAATTATTGATGAGCCTCCGGACAACTATGAAAAACTTTCGACTATTCGTTTCTAGTCCACTTTCTTCGTCGGGCAAATTGCTTTCTCCTCTTCCAATGAACTCGCCGGATGTCACTCCTTAAACTTTTACGCCTTCAATTTCGCCTTGATTCTCCCGCTTCCAACTCGCCACTTTCCGTTCTGCTTCCCAGGCGCTTCCATTTCCAATTCGCTCTCTCTCCCTCTCTTCCTGTTGGTCGCTCGCGCCTTGTCCTCGGGGCCACGCGCTCGTCCGCGCCCTTGGCATCGTTCGACGCGTTCGCGGAACACCGGAAGCCCCCGCGCGCCGTTTCCGTGAGCGGGGAGGAGATGAGCCGGGGCGGGGGCGGGGGGCGCGGCGGGCAGCACAGGAGGGGCAGCGCCGCGTGGGCCGAAATGGAGCGCGGAGAGCGGGAGGGAAGTTGTGAATGGGACGGGAGGACCCCCAGGGCAACCATGCTCCGCGGAAAACACTTTCGGAAGGAGAGGAAAGTACCTAAATGAACAACTGAACACTGTACGTAATCAATTAATAAATATATTCGAAAGAGTGAGAAATTGACATATATGCACATGCATAATGTTGTTTTCTTCATTGAATAATAGATGCAATAAAACAGAAGAGAGCGGAGCGGGGAGGATCGTGGTCGGAAATATGTGGCGCGTGATCGGAACAGAAAGGGGCTGGGTGGAGAGTGAAATGAATGGGCTGAAGAGTGAACTGAACGGAGCAGAGAAGATCCCAAAGTGAACTGAACGCAGCAGAGAAGAGCGCAGTGAACTGAACGGAGCAGAGAAGGGCCCAAAGTGAACTGAACGGAGCAGAGAAGAGCGCAGAGTGAACTGAACGGAGCAGAGAAGGGCCCAAAGTTAACTGAACGGAGCAGAGAAGAGCGCAGAGTGAACGGAACGGAGCAGAGAAAAGCCCAGAGTGAACTGAACAATACAGAGTAGGGCAGGAGAGTGAACTGAGAGGACACGCTGAACGAGGCGGAGGACATCGTGAACGGGAGGGAGCATGGATTGTACGGAGCGGGGCGAAACTGTGTGTGTGTGTGTGTGGGGGGGGGGCAGACCAGGAACACGAGCAACTTTTCGTGCGGGCCCCCCCGCTCCCGCTTCTCCGCGTGCGGCGTGCGGCTTTCCTCGTGGCGACGGACGTGTGCCCGCGGCAGCGACGTGTCTGTCGCGCGGCCTTCGGGCGGCGCATTCGCGGAGCGGCGGCGGCGGCGGCGGAGGCGGCAGGAAGGGCGGAGCTGCCGAGCGCGTGTGAGCGCGACCCGCTGACGGCATATCCTCCCGTCGCACGCTGGCCTATTTGCCCAAGCCACTGGCGCAAAATCCTGGCGCGGTGGCTCGGAAAAAAAAAAGTGGGGCCTGAACTTCTTTGCAGAACTTGCTCTGGTGCGGGAGTACAATTTCTGGTTTCTGACAATTCTCCCGATCAACGATTTGTCTTTTTATTCCTACGTAACTGACCAGACCCATTGGAGTCTAAATATTTGGATTCATATTGGAACAAATGCACTTTTGGTTTTGGCCTTACCTTAAATTCCCAATCTATAGGAATTGTGTGAGAAAGTGGGTCTCGAAACAGTTCTCAACCTACAGGATGGTTCCACGATGGAGGGTTCAATGGAATGAGTATAATGTAGCACCTAGTCGCTTATTGTGATCCACAAATGCTGCCCAGAACATAAGGAAAAATGAAATAAGAGCGGAATGATATTGTTTTTGCCATTCGATGTAGGCGACATGTCGCACAGAACTAATCATGAGATAAGAGTGTCCATATAGTAATATACAAACTGTGAGATGTGAGTGAGTGCTATCTCTCACTATTTCAGATTTCTTCAGGTCCATCTGTCATTGTCACTTCATTTTAAAAAAATATTCCTTGAGGCGAAGTAAAAGGAGAGAGATTCTAGATCAGATACCAAAGTGTGCTCTGCGCTAGTGCCTTTATCTAAAGCATTACAAAAAAAAAAGTTTCATCATAATATAAAATGATTTAAGCCAATTGAGATCCAAAAGTTTCTTCAGTAGAATTACAACCATCCGTATAAGCGTGTAACTATTCTTGCAGAATTTAATTTATATTTTAATGAATACTTCTTTTCTTCAACTGTTGAAAACAAATTCATACCGTACAACTTCCTCCTATACTTCGATAAAAACATTAAAGTCCGTTGACACTTGATCGTTGTGACGCTATCATCAAATCTTGAGTTTGAACGTCACAGTCGTGACGGCATTATGGCGACGTTCAAGCTCCAACGACAGCATCACAGCTGAGCAATAATCAACAGACTAATGTTTTAATCGAAGTATACTATATGTAACACTATTAACAGGTGGCTCAAAAGAAATGTTTTTTAGACAACCCTGTATGCCTAGATGTTCGGCAGGTCACGTTCTGTCGCCGCCAAGGAGATTTTATTCCCCTGTCGATCTTTAGCACAGGATCTTACACTTATGCATATGCCTTAAAAATCAGATACCACATTTATAAATGCATATAACTCCGTTTTATACAATTTATAGTATGCGTTCATTGGCGAAAAGTGATGATTTTCGATACATCTACATTCCCTACAAGTCTGTAACATTTATTCTGAGACAAACTTTATTACCGTGCGTTTGTGTGTTGCTTTTGTTCGCTGCGTGTGGCGACGGGGCCCATTGTGCGGCAGTGGCCCGCGGCGCTGCGCGAGTTGTGTTCGGGGAAGTCGCCGCGTGGCCTGCTCCCGGGAATCGCCTCGCGTGGGGGGGGGGGCGGGCTGTTGATTTTCCGGGTGGCGAGGACACAAACAAATGCGCGCCGCTCGCCGATTGCCCCGCCGCGCCGCACCGCGCCGGCCGTTAGAGGCACCGCCAGTGGCGCTTCGCGTCAGGACTGGCGTCCTGTACAGCAGCCCCCCGGCCGACGGCGCTTCCGAGTCGAGTCGCTCCAGGCGTGCCGCCGATGCCCAAGGGAGGCTCAGCGCGAATTCTCGAGAGAGCAGAGATATACTTCGGTTTTTCTTTCTTCGCGCGTGGGGGGGGGTGTCATCAAAATGGAATATCTCTCGGTATTTCGCGTCGTTCTCGGTTGTTCCGTTAGGAGTCGCATGATCGCGACTGTATCGAGCAGTGCTGGCGATCATGCGAATCCTAGCGGCACAACCAAGAACGACGCGAAATACCGTGAGATATTCCATTTTCATGACACCCCCCCACGCGCCATGAAAGAAAAACCGACGTATATGGTTTTGTGTCCGGGAGTCGGATGAACTCGGATGAACGACTAAAATTGACTGTGAGGGGAGAAGTGATCAACATTTTCAATTTTTCCGATTTAGAGTATATTTCTGTATGTATTAAGATGAAAGAAAAATCAGTTTTACAACAATGAATGCAAAACATTATTGATTATTACTAGGGGGCGGATTTTTCTGCCCTAAAAAATCTTGAAATATGCTTTTTAAAATATGCATTTAGACGTAAACATTGTGAAGAATGCTCTTTAATGTGCATTTATGACCTAAAAATTCTTAAATATGCAATTAAAATTAACAATATTTCATTTTCAGTATAAACCTTTTTTGATAAAATTCAGTAGAAGCATGTTTGGAACAAAAAAAATCTTATGCAAGCATAATGTAACCTAACTTACTTCTCGGGAGAAATAATTGAAGTAAATATGCACCTTAGTGAAGTACCTACATTGTAGGCTTTCTTTCACTTTTTCTCCTGGTTTAAAAAATATATCAAGAAATATCCTTCGTTTGCACAAGTATTTTATTATCAATAGAAAAGAAGAAAAAAAGAAAATTGTGACAAGCTTTCCTAACGATGAACACTCACTAATAGATTCTATGAAAACACGACACGTTTTCTCTATTTTAACGAAATATACGCCTATAATTACACGAATATGCCACTAACAGGAAAAATTGATCAAATATGGACTCACTAATTAATCTACAAAGCATCCAATTATAACCTAATGTCAAGAAATTACTCTTAGCTATGCCTTGAAGCTATAGAGAAAAATATGCAAAATCGTAGAAATCCGCTCCCTAATTATTACAAATCCACTTTTGGTGGTTTTATGCCATATCTCTGTCAGTCAGCAGAGCGTCGTGTTTTCTAACGAATTATGATTGTCTAATTAACGCTGCGCTTTTAGGCTACATTATTACATCTCACGTTGCATGTTTTGTGAAAAACGTTGCATCACCTATTTTTCCCTCATGCCTAATAATTGTTCATTCAAGTATGCACTCAGCTTTACTTGGCACATTCGTCCCGCGCGTAAAAAGAATCTTCGGAGTCGCCATTGATTGGAAAAATTTCTTGGCGTACCAGAATTCTTTGGTAAGCTTAATTACCAGCATATCGAGGAAAAAAAATCACGTCCAGTTTAATTTCCGTTTACACGAGGAAGCTCGCTATTTTTCTTTCTTCAATGGCGGCAAAAGGAAAACATTATATTTTTTAAAAAAACTTAAATATGACGTAAGATGTTCCAGTATTTAGAGTGAGATGCTACAGGATGCATATGCAACCCTTCAGGCTTTAAAATTCAAGGACAAGGGAATGTTTTTCCAACAAAATATATGATACGTAAAATATTTCTTGCATCTTTCTTGCATTTTAAATTTATAGTGCACGAAAAAATAAGTACTCAAAGCGATTCGCTTTATGGATTATCAATTCTATATTCAGTTTTTAATGAATATTATTTTTACTGTTACATATTAATGAAAATATCTTACATATTTATCTCTTAACATCGATATAATTGTTCATTTTTTTCAGGTATTAATTTTGCCTCGTACATGTGATATTTCAAAGCCTGATGCATTACATGTGCATGTTTTCTACACTCCCTTCCCACGTAGTAAGCCCGTATTGTTCGATGAAAAAGAAAAGAATCGACCTTGTTGGAGGAGAGGTATTTTAATAGAAGCCATTAATCCTAATGTCAAGACTGACGTGAAATAAACTGTTCTCCCCGTGTTTTGAACAAACGCCAAATCTCATTTGATTTCACCCGGAGTACACTTGCTCCAGAATGTGAACAATCTCAGCACAACAGATCGCAAATCATTGGGCAATATATTTTATTTTCCTTATACTGCGTATTACGGTGCACAGTAAGAGGATGGTGCTGCGGTTGACACCCTTTGCATTTTCCATGGAAGAATTTATTTTAGTTCATTTTCTTATTTAACAATTGGAACAACCGAGTCTGTATTGTTCTTGGAAAGGAGGAAATGGTAATAATCCTTTTAAAGGGGATTCCCCGTGTTTTCCGCTTTTCTGGGAGGTTACGTGTCCGGGCGAATGAATGGGGAATCCTTTCGTTGCCCCTGCTACGAGGGCCCGAAGGTCCGGTGTGGATCGCCTGGGTTTTCCCAGGCGGTGGGTTGACAGCTGTTGAGCGGACAAAGCCAGATGGTTCTTGCGAGGGAATCTTCTGTTCAGGCAGGAAGAGGGTGAATGCACTCATAATGAACCTAGTTGGTAAACATTCACGCTCCCCTCTTCTACCTTCTTCTGCAGGTACCGCCGGAGTATTATGGCATTTTGCGTTTTGTAATTAAGTATCCGTTCTACAAAATGAATGACCGGTGAATAGGCACATAGCTAATGATTTAATGTCACGAATTTTTCGAAATAATAGGGTTGGGGCATCGTTTAGGTGCGAATCTTTCAAACGCCATTGGGGTGGGTTGGAATTATAGGATTATGATCTAATTAGATACATCAAATGTATATAATGGGTAGCAGTGACGGACGTCCTATTTGGAAAAGAACTCAGCACTTAAATATTCTGAAACTAGCCTATATAAAAAAAAAAAATCATAATATCCACCCACCACTTTGTTCAGAAAAAAAATCTTGGGTAATTGCCCCATGATGAAGAGCTCTGAGAATACCTAAAAAAGCGAAATGATATAAAAACTATAAAACAAACATTATAATAATGTTTGTAATAATGTAATAACATTACAATAACTACTTGATGTTACAGATCGTTAACTCCAGATAGAAATGGAAAGACTTTGAAATCAGAGAGTTGCTGTTTTTACAGTAAAAACTGAAGCCCTACCCGCAAGTCTTAATGAAACACCAGAATACTTTGAGGCTATTCTAGTGTATCAATTACAAAATACCGCTCTGCCGAGCATAGATCAAATTCTGCGTATAGCTACCTCAGAGGTCCTGGGGAAGGACCTGACTGCAGAGAATAGAAAAGAGTTCGCAAGCTGAGGAAGCCGCTAGAAAATAATGTAACAATGTAAAAGCGTATGAAAGCTCGAAGATGAAATGAGACTTGTTTATGGGTTACGAAGACTGCATTAGCCTATGGTTTCCTTATGAGGAGCACGATTTTTAAATATAGTTGGCGATGGCGGCTTTGGTCACAGTTTCAGAAGAAAAAAAATTGCTTATTTTACTAATAGAAAACAATGCGTTTAGCTTTTCAGATGATTCTGGATTGTGTTGGATTCTGTTTAATGAAAAATAAACAACTTTAGTTACTTCTAAATTAATTTAAACAAATCGAATAGTCAATAAAGTTAAATTCTTTCTTTTAGTATTTTTTTAGTTAAATACGTTAAAAAGTTTTAAGCGTTAAGTTAGAAATTTTTCTTTCACCACCCACAGACGTCATGTTATTACCTACAGCCGTGTAGACATATCCCAGTAATACTTTTTTAAAATGCCGAATGCTCAAATGCAAGAATTTGGGCCGAGTTACCCCCGGCGATCGCCCACAATGGCGTGCCACTAATCTTCACTAGACTAGTGACGATCTTGCCCGATCGCCTCCCCTCTCCGAACTCTTGCGACGGCGCTGACTATTGAAGCAATGGGCCACACCGGTGTCCCTCAGATAAGCGCTGACCCAGAGCCCGCCAAGTGGGCCGCCCACTTAAGTTGCTTTGAACTGTTCTCCGATTGAAATGGTGACTTCTGACAGATCACCAGGTCTGACGTGGTTACCTATCGGGAGCGTCAGTACCAAAAAATTTACGTCATACTGATACTCCCGATTGGATACCCGCGTCTAGTTGACAATCTGTCAGAAGTCATGCTGTCTAGACTCGGATTTAAATAGAGTGGCTTCTGGCAAATCATGAGCTATAACGCGGTTACCCGGCGAAAGCTTCAGTATCAACAATTTATGTCGTACTGATGCTCCCGATTGGATTTCCGCGTCCAGCTGACGATCTGTCAGAAGTCATGCTGGTCTAGACTCCGATTTAAATAGAGTGACTTCTGGCAGATCATCAGCTATACCGCGGTTACCCGTCGAACGCTACCGCGCGGTTACCCGTCGAACGTCGTCAGTACCAAAAATTTAAGTCCTACTGGATACTTCCGATTGGATAATTGCATCCAGCTGAAAATCAGTCAAAAGCCATTGCACTTAAATCGGAGTCCAGGCATTCACCTGGCAACCAGTCCGCCTTCGCGAGCGGTGGCGCGGCGCGGCGCGGCGCGGCGCGGCGCGGGGACGTCGGCTCCCGGGCACAGCCCTGTGCAGCCGCGGCGCGCGTGCTAGGTCTCGAGACTCGCCCCGGCGGCTCTCGCTTTGCATAAGTACAACGTTTAATTACACTATTAACGGTCACGCAATGCGTTGTCGCACGGCAGCAGCTTTTTGCACAAAAGACGTCAAGCAGGAATAGAAACGGCCGCCTCATCCGTTTGCTAAGACAGCTTTCGCCAGGCGTAGACGACGCGAGGAAATCGTTTCAGTCCGCCTCAGAAGCCTTCTCGCCACGCGACATGTCGCGTTTCCGAGGAACGCCTCTCTACGGGTCGAGAGAGTTGTTGCAATTGGAAAATCACAATTACTGGGTTCTTCGAATTAGCGATTTCCACCTATTACCAAAAGAATGTTGATCTACATGACTCTTAACTCTCTGTCATTTACATTTTATGTCGTGTTCATTTTCAATCGTACCTATGATTTCATCACTTGTCTGTCACGTAAGTCATCCAATGAACCTGTGAATCAAATGAAAACCTGTCAAAACGAAATTCGTCTTACTCTACTACAACATATAAGCCAAAATGATATGTAGTCTTAAAGAAAGACTGGCTAATCCAATAATTAGTTGCCAAGAAATGGAAGTGTATGTTCTGTTTGGTGAAAAAGAATTGTGTCGCATTGGAATTCACGCCAGGGGACTTTATTGGACTTTCACGCAAGACAGATAAGACGCTTTTGTATATCTTGATATGCACCATGATACTTGAACATGATAAGATGCATGTGAAGATTTTAAAACAGGATTATCCTTTATGTATCATCAATGAGTCACACACTTAGAATAGTATTCTTATCCTGTAAGTGTTTCAAGACGGCACAAGGGGCTCTGCCGCCACCCTAAAGAATTGCGCCTCCCGAGTATCGTATTTACTGATAATAATTTTAACGGTGATGATTTGTCTATACTTAAAAAGATTTAAACTTTAACAATTACAAACATAAGGTCAATAGGCAATGTTTAAAGCATGATTTAAATTTCTAGAAGGAACGATGTGCCCAATATCAAAATACTTGTTTTTGCCATTAACAACCCTTCTAATTAGCACTAATTTATAGACATTTTGGTGTGATAAAAATTTTGTTGCAATTTTCTACTTGAATCTGATTAGGATCCCACTTAAACACAAAACCGGCATGTATGAATCTGACGCGCCACGTAAACAAATCTGTCAGTGAAGGGTGCTGCCGCTAGAGACATTTTAAACTGTACGCTTTCTATGTGGGGAAAAAATCCAAAACGCGAAAAGGTTTTCAGGCAGAACGTGCGCATACTGATCTATAAACGCTTGATTAAGTCCAAATTGTACGAAAGCTGTAGCGTATAAATCTATCTTTAGTGTTTATTTGAATGCGTGTACTTTGAAAAAAAAACTCATCATTTAGAATGTGTGTGTGTAATTCTTTCGCACATTACTTAATCTTCGAGACAATTTACAGAATTTTATTGAGACAAAATTGAAAAATATGGACTTCATTATTGAAGATTCAATGCTAATTACATTACATTAAACTGTTGCGTTTTGTCTGATAATAAATTTTGTTTGTATTGCTTTGTGCGATTAACGTATCGTATTACTATAGGAGAAATGTTTATTAGGTTCCAAGGGCACTTGGGGATCATGATAACCTGCGCCTGCCCATGGCATCCGTCAGTGAGGGGTCCCATCGATCTTGGCCTCCGCGCTGGGCCGCTGCCGCCCGGGTCAGCAGGTCCAGGGCGCAGCACAGAAACTGATGGTATCTTTCCACCATCGCGACAGCCAGGCATTTAACAGCGGCGGCAGGTCACCGGTCACCACTTGCCCCGTTGCACGAGGCGACACTTCGGCGCCGCGCCCCTGTCTCCTGGCCTGGAGTTTAAAGTACTGATCCAATCAATTTTTAGGGAAACGACGCTAACCCAGGAAATAAATGTAGTAGAACTTTTCAATCAATCGGTATGGTTTTGAGTGCTGAACACAAATGTGATTTTTGCCACCTCGTTAATATGGTGCATTCTGAGAAAACTGGGATAAAAAAGAGCATAAAGGAATGCGCGCGCCGTTCGTCTAGCTCTAGCAAAAGTACTTGCGATTCTTGCCAAATTAAATATCATTTTTTTTACAGAACACCTTCCTCTAAAAGTTCGTAGTTTTCAATTTATAAGCCGATAACTGTAAGAAGAGTTATTTTTGAGTTCTGAGAACCATCTACAAGGAAGGAAATTTGAATTTCGGATTGAATATCAAAAAAAAATATCGAATGCTAGGGAACCCCATATTTTTTTTCTCTGGCAAACATTCATTTAGCTGGACAAGACACATATATACATTTTAGAGAGTATATATCCTATATATCGAAATTATACCTAGAAGGGACACTGCGACTTGAGAGGGAGGGGGTATTTAAAAAATTCTCGTTTCTCATCCTCCGACCTCTCAGATTCGGTTCTTTTTCTACCATATTTATTTACTGTTTGGTCAACCATAATTATTTTATAGAAGATTGCATATATGAATTCTTAATTGAAGCATGGGCATAAGCAGTCGGGGGTAATTTAATACGAAACTCCTCTAATTTCTAGTGTATTTGGTTTTATTAATTCCTGTATAATTCTGTTCCATTGTTTGCGTAGCAGTAGGTTTTAATACTGAGGAAAATTCTTGAATTTTATTTACGTGCCATCTGAAATATATTGGTTATTAACATCTTCTGGGTATCTTGAATTAACTTTAATGTTTCTCTGGTGCGATCTAGTGTGGAAAGTGTGGCCCAATCCGCAAATTTCAAGTCTCCAGATTTTTTCCTACTCCCGGCTCATGCAATTATTGAAGTCCTCCATTTGCAATTCATGTTTCTGGCGACGCGACGTCCGGTCGACTCCCCTGCGCGGCGCCTGCGTCGGAGCGTGACGTCGTCGTTTATGGCGGGCGCGCGGAGCTAGCGCCGTGGAACGGAATGCGGGGCCAGGTGGCAGCTCGGGGCTGCAATTACGCGACGCTATCCCTCATTGTGCTCGCTCTTATCTGTTTGCGAGCCGCGCCGCACGAAGCTGATGGCTGCTCGGGATGTGTAATATAATCCCGCGAAAAGAGAGCGAGCGACAATACGGTTAGGGAAAGAAGGGAGTGGGAAAGAAGACTGGGGAGGTGGGAAAGGTACTTCTCTGGGTAGTGATTGATAGCGAAGTGATTCTGTTGCAATAAATAGTAGAATTTGTGTTGCTTGCCGACGGAAAGAGTTCGGATAAATTAGAGACGATCTCGTTTTTATTGCTCCTTTATGTGTTGATTGCGGGATGAAATTCAATTTTTACCCCAGTGAAGAGCAAGGAAAGAAATTGTGAACATGCAGTGTGAAAGGTGGTTGGTACTCGTCATATGTAGACAGTGGTACTATAAAGTCATCTAACAAATTTTGAGTTGTTTCTGTTATAAACATTTTGCAAATAATTGGTTAAAGTTACAATTAGTTAAAATATTCCCTACATAGTATTTATTCTTGTAATTCGATCAAATGAACTGTATGTCTGTTATTTTGACTATAAGTTGTTTTTTCTCACAGTTTTTATTTTGGTGCTGTGTTCAGCACCGAAATATTCTGTGATGTATCAAATCGAGCATATTCAACGATTCCTTGTTCTATTTCTTATTTTAAAAAAAATATCCTTCTGTCACCTGTATACTCCAACCATGCGATTGTGTATGACGTTTCAAGATTCTACGTGTATGATTAATAGGGCGAATATTGTAACGAGCAAACATCGACATCCATCGTGACAAGCAACGAAGGTTTTTGTTATACGAGTGCGCATTTGCATGGGCTGTGCGCTTATCTGCCCGCGCCGTGGACGCGCAGGTTCCTTATCTCCTTCCGCTGTGTTGCAGGGGCGGCCGCCGTCGCCGCGGAGGAGCCGCAGTCGCGTCGCAAGCCGGCGCCCGACACCAACGAGGACCCGGGCGGGGGGCGCACCGCCCCGGCGCCCGCGCCCGCCCCGCGCCCGCCCCGCCGCTACGGCGCTGCCGCCCGCCGCCCCCACGCCCCCGGCCTCGGCCCCCGCCCCGGCCCCCGCCTCCGACGCGGATCTCAACCACAAGTACCTGCACAAAAAGTTCAAGAAGATGGCGTCGGCGGCGTCCGACGAGGCCGCGATGCCGTCCGCCGCCGCAGCCGTCGTCGCCGCCGACCCGCCGCCGGCCCCCGCCCCCGTCCTCGCGGGGGTGGACGCCGACGCCGCCCCCGGCTCGCCGCTGGTGGCGGCGGCGGCGGCCGCGCTCGTCAACGGCGGCGAGGCGGCGGCGGTGACGACGGGCGCGGCGGGCGGCGGGAGCGGCAAGTACGTCTGTCCGTACTGCCGGCTGGCGTGCGCCAAGCCCAGCGTGCTCCAGAAGCACGTGCGCGCCCACACCAACGAGCGGCCCTACCCGTGCGAGCAGTGCGGCTTCGCCTTCAAGACGCGCTCCAACCTCTACAAGCACCGGCGCTCGCGGGCGCACACGCTGCGCTCCATGGGCGAGGGCGGGGGCGGCGGCGGCGGCACGCCCGGCGGCACCCCGTCGGGCACGCCGTCCGGCACGCCCTCGGGCTCCCCCGACGACAGCCCCGACGAGGACGCCGGCTCGCCGCCCGCCGCCGCCGCGCCCTCCCCCGCGTCCTCCCCGGCGCCCGCCCACGCCCCCGCCCCCGCCGTCTACGCGCCGGCGGCCGCCGCTGCCGTCGTGGCCGCTGCTTTGGCGGCGGCGCCCGCCAACGGCGCCAACAAGATCTACAAGCCCAAGTTCCACAAGGCGGCTCTGTACAGGGGCGAGGCGGAGGAGGAGGCGGCTGCGCCCGCCGCCCCGTCGCCCGCGCACTCGCAAGGGTGAGTACCATAGTACCTTCCCTTGTTCACCTACTGGTATATGCCACCGGAATAATAATAATATAAGTGGAAAACACTTTCGTGGGTAAGAATTTCTCAGCACAGAATCGTAGTCCATCTTACCTTGCAAGTGGTCAATCGCTACCTGAATTTTTTAATAGAATTTCTTTTTTGAATAAACTGAAGAGTTTTTTAAATTAAAATACCGGTAATTAATAAACCATTTTTGTAATATCTTCGATTTTGTCAATATCTTGTCCATTTGTGCATAATTAATACGGTTCAGATGGTAAAGTCAATCCATACGAATGCTCCTCACCTAGCAAAATGTTTGAAACATTTTGTTGAAATCTAGGGTGCGGCGAAATCGTGAAAAGAACAAGAGATCTCTGTATTGAAGAAAGCCGCACTACCAAGTGTAACTTCTCGTCAGTTAGGAGCTACACCTCATAAAGTTATTTAGAGCATTTACCAAATTAGCGAACTATTGAGAATATTTGTTGCTGCTTCGAATATCGCGAAAGTTCTTTCTTGAGCGTTGTCTAGCAGGGAATACATTTTACTTCATATCCAAGGAGTCCCCTTGAAAGGAAATCCAGGGTATTGTCCAATGTCTACTCCTTTGGCGTATTCATGATAAATACATCTATAATGTAGGTGTTTTAATGCTACGGTTATAGTGAAGAGACTACTTATTATACTGTGATTTTTCAAACTTTGCCTCTCAAGGCCCGACTTCACGATGGAATGTCACGGTATTTCGCGTCTTTCTTAGTCGTGCCGCTAGATATCGCTGGATCGCAACCGTATCAAGCAGTGCTTGCGATCATGCGACTGCAAGTGTCTCTTTCGAGAAAGACGCGAAATGCCGTGTGATATTTCATCGTAGCCATAGGGGCTTGAGAGGCATAGTTGGAAAAATCACGCTATAGTATAATGATTATTTTAAAAAAAACATCGTTTAAACCACATAAACTTGGAGGCAATGACATTATACGAATATCTAAATCAACATGACTTGTTAAGTTTTTGGTAAATATCGCGTTCGCCCAAAAATTGTAACTGGAATTATAGAGATTGACCAGTTCTTTTAATTGTCTTGGTTTTGAAATTAATTATGACAGATAATGACAAAAAATAAAACACGTGGAATAACAAACAGAACACTTCAGAAGAAACCAATGAAAGACAAACCTGAATTTTTATAAGAAAATAGTTGATACAATTCTCCTTGTAGGAGTGATTAGTAACGAAAAATATTGATATGTCGGAAGACCCAAGAAAATATTATGCTGAAGTGTAATATCAAGACGATAAGCAATTTATACAAAATCTTTGAAAGAAAGAAGAATATTTGACTTGTTACTTGTTTACATTTTAATTGTTATTCGTCACATGATACGGAGATTTTTCTAACAAAATGTATGCGATGTGATACTTCTAATTAATTTTATGTCATGTGAACTTCACTGTGTTAGTGTTAATCACTTTAAATTCATTTTACATAATCATACAAATTGCGAAGATACTATTCTTCATTAGTCATAATGTCATATGTCGTTAATCACTTCATCAGTCAATTTGTAGGAATTTTGTAGCATTTAATATGCAGTATTCAATGTGAGTTATGGAACGGTTAATTGCGAATTAATGAAATACGTGTCCACATGGAAATTGACTGCAGCTCGTAAAATTAACGTTTGAAAAAAGAATTCAAATTGAAATCGTTTGAAAGCCGTGATTAGTGTAATTGCCCGATTTCTCTAAGATTCTTTCTCTTGGACATCACAGTAACGCCAAATATTGAAAGTAATACAAACTGAAAATATTTTATTGAACATGTCTGAGCTGAAATACAGAATATAAACAATTTATACCTCTAATTTTGCCTTACATTAGATCTAACGACTCCCAACAGGTCTAATTTCTATTTCCCTATGGGCTTTAAACTAAAGAGTCATACTAAATTCATTGATATCTTCCTAATCGTCTGTGGTATAGAGTGTACGGAGTTTTGTGAATTTAATGTGAGAGAAGATTCATGAAAAAATATTAAGAAGATCACTGCGGTCTAGAATTAATATTTCATGAAATGCAGTTATCATTGAAAGAATAGAACAATCGGGATTGCATTAGGTTGCTTGCAATGAAACAATAATCAGCGCAGGTCGCCGCGAATGTCTCCCCACCTTTCGCCTCTGGCGAATGCTCCTGTGCAACGAGGCAACAGAAGGATTTATCCTATTTGAAACGTGAAATTTACCATCTGCATTTTGCAAACTTCATTACATTTTAGGCCACTTTTATTGTATTGTTGTTATGTATTTGAAACTGGACAATGTAGAACTAAAAACTGAAAGAAGGGAAGAATTTTTTTTTTAAGTCTGTGCGGCTTATTCTTACATTCCCGACGCCATGTCTGAAGATCTTCAGGTAATACACGAAATTTCTCGGTGTCACTGTCAGTCTTATATCAAGACATTTTTAATTTTGTTTTTAGCGTGCTTGTAGGGAAGGCGCCGATAGTTGAACTTCAGGCATTAACCTCTTTCTTAACGATTTTGTTCGTATGACACCAGAACGCTAACGTCAACCTTTTCTCTAGGCTGTTTTTTCAGGCCAGTGCAAAGGAGCCAGGAAAACTGATTTCTAGCGAAGCAAGTCCCTTTAGGCGTCATTCGCAAGCGTAAACTGTCAAAAATTTCATTAAATCTAATGTAGATTAATGTAATGTACATTCAACTTAATGTAACCGTTGTGCATTAAAAATAACTTAATATATTTGTACATTAAATTTAATGGGCAAGTCAGAATCAATGTAGATTTAGTGTAGAGGTTCTCCCGATTCCCCTGCTTCTCGTCATTCATATCGTATAATCATAATCACCAATCCATCAAGATCGTTCATTCATTCCAGAAGTGACCATATACCTTTGACGCTTTTATCCTAATGTACATGTGTACATTCAATTTAATGTTCATTCACGATAATTACTTTAATGTAAATAACATTAAAGTAATGCGCCAATTTCTGATAGTGCAAATTTCAGTGGCCGGAATCAGAATGTTCTTGGTCGTGTCCCGGACAGATAGACAGACGAGAATGGCGTCCCTTGTCCGAGCCCAACAGACCCTTATGGAAATCCGCGCCCACGCCACGTGTGCCTTGTCGCCCTCCCCTCCGCCCGCTGCCTCTGACCCTGTGCCCCGCGGCGACTTTCCTCCGGCGCTACGCGGAATGGCGCGGTGGCCGCCGCGTCAGCGCGCGTCGTCGTCGTCGTCGGCGGCGGCGTCGGCGGCGGCGGCGGCGGCCGCGGGCCGCGGTTTCCGCGGACGCGGGCTTTCCCACGCGCCGACCGCCGCCGCTGCCGACGCCACGCACGCGCGTAACGCATCACGTTGCCAGGGGCTTCCGCCTGCACGGCTGCGAAACGGCGCCTCAAGATACACTCGCTTCAGGCCAGCGGAACATTCTTTTGATTGGTTATAAAAATAAGGCGTGCTTACCCTGAAACAAGAAGGGGCCAAATTCATTTCTTGGACCGTCTAGCTAGAGTCTCTATGGTCAGCGTCTAGTTCTCCTCTGTTCTCCCTTTTCTTTTAAACTTTTTTATTTACAAATGACATTTTACTAGCAAAACAACATAATGCCAGTAGAATGAAATATAATATCTTTAATGTTGCAGTAAATAAACACAAAATTGGTTCGATGTTCAATTATTTACAGGGTTGCCAGATAGTTTGGAGAGCCTCTTTCCCCCCATATAACGTGTATGAATTCCCAAAATTGTCAGGTTAAAAAAAGAGAGAAAATCTGGTATTGAGCATATTTACAGAAAAAAAATCATGGGGCTACGGGGGACCTTTCGAAATTATCAGGGTAATTATAATTATCAGGGATAATTTATAAGCGTGCGCTCGGGGTCCTCCACCCCTGTTCGCAAGCTTATCTTTCTAAAACAGTCGAGTGTCGTCGATGATCGCAACGCTCTAGGAAAAGTATTCTTCCGCCAGCCTGTTGAGTCTAACGCTAGTGATGACTCCGAAGTGAGAGTTCAAGGATTGCAGTTAGAGGTTGGGGATACTTTTCACGAATCATTGAGTTTGTTTCGATATTGTCACTTAATAGAATACTGTAAGAACGGGCACAAGGCACAACTCATGTCGAAAAGCTGATATAAAATTAAAAGCGAGGCCATTGACATCGAAGGTAAACGGACAGCTCACACTCACTGAATATCATGGAGCTTCATCCCGCTTTCAACCAAACTCTCAGTACACCAACTTTTAATCAAGGAATATAACATGTAAATAATATTTCTCAAAAAGAAATTTTGAAGTGAACTTTTCTTCAATTCTAACCTCGTAAACAATATTCTTCCGTTGGCGGAATGGCTGAACAATAGTGTCACAGCCCAGACACAATTTAGCCACCGTTTGTGATATGAATGCGAATCATTTCTTCACGTTACCAGCACCGACGCATTGGTTTGGCATGAGTGAGTGTCAAAACAACGGCTCACAAGATTTGACCCACTATATTTGAGGTCACTTGTACATTTAATACTTACCAATTTGCCAGCATGTGATTCACTCGTAGGTGAGTAATACGAAATCACTTATTACAGCATTTACATACTTTCTTTTCGATACATTTTGTCCCTATTTTAACAATAAACATTAATTTAATTAAACAAAAAATTAAATCACATGTTTATCATAGTTTAATCATAGTTACGTTGTATCGCAATTTATCGACGCATCATGGGTTGAAATACTCTTGGCGTCATATGACAAAGGGTCTGTTGGAAGGTTGTCATCAATCTTTGATTTACTTCGATTCACATTTTTAAGGACTTGCGTACGAGTATAATCGCATTTCCTGCGCACAGAAATCCTACGTGTCTGGGTTTAGTTAACCACGTAGTAATTTCTATGTTCGATCAACCTTTTTCTGTTTTCACTGAATAGGGTATCCATCAACTCAGCAACCGATAGAGTTGCTATTGACTATTGACCGATTTAATCAGAGCAAATTGTTGTTTGATCAATGGGATGCAGGTTATCCAATCGATAGTTTATTCAAAAAATTAAGTCATACTCATAACCAACCTCGAAGACTGGATAATCGCGTGCAGGTTATCAAAGGTCAATTCGTCCACTTTAAATCAAATTATGGGGAGAGGACTAGGTCAATTAAGGTATACTCATAATTTCATGATGACGTCTTAGCAATTGTAAATATTAAGTGAACTAATTTCACCTTTATATTTTTAAAACCTACTGTAAGTAAAGGATATCAAGCTCTTTTTCGTTGACTCGAAAAAGTGTCAAAATCCGTAACGGAATTTCATGTAACGTTACGTTAAAGGACAACATTAGTTAAGTCTTGATATTCAATCAAATGAGGACTTGTCGAACTTCCGCGAGTGAAAATTGTGGCTTCGCCATCAACTACGCTACTTTTCAACCCTGTCCTCTTAATTAAATTCTTTTTCTTCTTCCGCTTTCGTCCAGCCGACAACCGGCTACACTTTTCGTCCCGATGGGACGCATTTTCGAAACCAACACCCTTCGGGGCTCCTGTAAACTGGGGGTCAACAGGAACGCGAGGCACTCGCGTTCTGCGACAACAGATACATGAGAGACAAGGTACAAGCAATCATGCCCAAGGCGGGACTCGAACCCGCGACGCGAAGCACTGAGTCGGTACGCGCTCTTAGCCACCTAGGACATCCAGTTCGGCGCAATTAAATTAATTTAAATTAAATTTCGAATCCGGTCTCATTTACTGGTAAGATTATTGGTTAGAATCTTCGTTCCCCGAGAAACCAATCCGGAGAGTGATTTCATGACCGTATCATTTGATATGCGAGGTGGATGCTGAACCAGCGCGGTCTCAGTTGCCGCCGCTGCCGCCAGTTGTCAGCATCAGCTCAATCTCAGATAAGGCGCTGATCTTGCCGTCACTAATTCTGCCGAGAGTATGAAAGTGATATTATAGGGTTCTTTAACGTGCCTCTATCGCGTCAAGGCATGGCGTAGATTTTTGCGCTCGGAAAATCGATCGCCCTCGACAGCCAGACCATGCTCAGAGCTATGGGAGTTCCTCCTTGATCAAGTGGTTGAAGTCAGGTGGAAACGCCTAACACGTGTAGAATGCGCTGTGTAACGGACGGTGAATAAAAACGTTGTACTGTTAAGAGGGGAGTACTAGTGGGGGTTACGTTGGATTGACAAAACTATCGCCAACTTGATGCGACCAATTTGACTCGATGAGCTCACCCATTTCATTGTGTTCGCGCGAACACAAATATTTTCAACGACTTTTACCCAAAATCCAGAAATGGTTCGTCTTGATTCACGTCCCTAATGTACTTACTAAAGTATTTCTATCCAGTGCATTCCACACGTGTTCCATTTATCTACATGCTTAATGATGGTAGAATTTAGCAGTTTAAATTGTAAAAATTCGCATTCTGAAAACAAGGCTATAGTATTTTATAGCACTATAAAAATTAAGATTGAGCGTTTTGTAGCATTTACTGAAAATATTATAATTAAGGAAGGTCTATAGGAATTAAGGAAGGATAAAATATGATTTTAATGCTTTTTATATTTTCCCATTAAAATCAGGAAATAAGGTAAACTAAATTAATATTTCGCCCTTTGTGAACTTCAGCAAATATTCAAAGAAATAATTTTAAATCTTGAGAATGTTTCCTGTCTAATGCTGAAATACAGACTTCTGAATAATACCATTCAAAGGAGAAGAAAATGATTGTCTTACAATCTGTAAATACTTATCAAAACAACACAACATTCTTTTCGAAGGTTTTGTTCAATGGAATCAACTTATATAAATAACTATTAACAATATAAAAATCAGTGGAAAATTAACGAAGAGCATGTTTTAATGATGGCTTCCTTTAACCTATTTCTTCTGTTAGTAACGATTAAACTTTATTGACCAAAAATCGTTCAGCTTCTACACTATTGGCCACCGTCAAATTAAATGTTTTCAAACATCGATGTGTTGTTGTCGATATCGCATGCCTAGCTTGGGAACATGAAGGAACCCATACAATGCAATTTAGTAATTACGAGTATATTGCAGATTCAAGATCATTTGGGATTTTATCGCTGATTGAAAACGTTCATAAATTTACTGCACCGACCGTTAAACATACAATTACTCATTTTTCTTAGCGTTTAATAACATAACATATTAAATAACATAATAACATATTTAATAACAGCAATTGCTAAAATCTACCATCTCCATACATGGGGGGAGGTGGCTCAGGGCATCAACTGATGTCTCTGCAGTGCCTTTGTCCGGGAGTTCCTAGGTTCGATTCCCGACAGTGGCAGGATATTCGACACTAGCTAGGCCAAATGCAATCGCTGTCTGGTGGAAAAAATCTAGCGGCCGGCTGATCTGATCGGTAGTTTTGCGTTGTTTCTCCGAACAACACCAGGCGAATGTCGGAGCAGTACCTTAACAAGTGGGCCACGGACGGAGCGCGATCTTTCCTTCCTCTTTCTTGTCCTTATCGTCCCTTACACTTACACTAACATGCTCTACACTACCAAACGTGCCGGGAGACCGGTTGGGAGTTTGGAGCTTGTCCCGGCTGTGGCGGTTCCCCCGCTAGTGGGAGAGACTTGGTTGTGGAAAACCCCGCTAACCGACGGTAGGTCGGCGTCGGATCTCGCCATCCAGCTAGGGAAGATCTTTGCCACCTCCCGCGATAAAACATGCATTACACTTACGGAACTAATGACGTTAGCGGTTGACGCACACGAAATCACTATCAATCAACCTTTAGCTGCGCGGCAAAACACTAGTCTACCGCGGGCACTCTGAGCGACGATTGCTCAACGAGCGCGGGTAACCGCGGCCCTCGGTGCGATTGCGGCCAGCGAGAGCGACCGACGCCCCGCAAGCGGCAACGCTCTCCGTTGCGGCGGCCCCCAGCGGGAAGAGGCAGAGAACATGCTCTGGGCGCTGCTTCCTATGACGGTTGCTCCCGACCACTGTGGCTCCGCCGAGTGATAAGTAATTGTCTTTTAATAAGATTTCGTCTAACCGTTTAGATGTTCACAAATGTTCAGTCAAATATCTTTCCTTCTTCGTTTTTAGGGTATGGAATAGATGTATTCATTTATGGAATTGTTGTACTCTTCTGGCCTTTATAAAACGTATTATATTAATATTTGCATATTCAGTCACCACAATGGATAATATAACTACTTAAAAGCTCCGGTACGTGTAGGAAAAATATTTAAAAAAATGTCAGATACAATTAGAAAAATAAAATAAACTATTTGCAAATGATCATTGAATTTTGCAATGAAAGCACATCGCATATTACAATTCAATTTTCTAATAATTATAAAACGTTAACTGTATTTTGACTATTGACTGTTGAAATTGTTGTCTATGCACCAGCATGTAAGATTCTGCTGAAGTATGAACTTGGTGTTAATGTTACTTCATTTTAAAAAATAGAATGATATGGTTGTGCTTCTGTACATTGCAGGAGATTCTAGAAATTACGCTTCATACTCCTTCACTTAGGCTTCGACTTTAAAGCAGCTCATTGCAACGTTACCAAGAACGGCCTTACTTATGTTGGCAATATTTTCCTCAATATTGCGACACAAGGTGTCATGATCGGTCTGCTTATTTGGCTCGATTTCTCTGAATTAGTGCGCTTGCGATCGTGATCAAACGTTAACAAATGACAGTTAATCGTTTATGAATTTTAACGAGAGGTTTAGGCTTATGCGATCTTTCGAAACTGAAAATCCGTATATTTAAGTATTAACTCTTTGATACGTGTTGTTTATGATCCCTGAAAATATGTTGGATTTTGAAATTCTGTGACAAACAACTATTGATGTGTATCCTCAAAGAGAGGACAAACATCAGGGCTGAAATTAATATTTTATGTGTTAAAAAATCTTACAATCATGTTCGTATTTCCTCACCGCAGTAGTAAAAATGCGACACTCCTGCAAAACCTCCAAATTGGCTTATACGTTCTATTGAGATCCACTCTAATTTACGAAAATGTAATTTATTATAATTTTGTTTTAAATTGTTTTTAAGAGTAAATTCTGTCCGCACAGTTGGGTAAGAAACCCAGTACTCAGCGAAATAATAATGCAAAAAGCAATTTAGAGCGGTTTTGCTTCACAAAACATCACACTGAATGAATGCTGTGCGAGTTGACTGATAGAAATTCATTCATTCTTCGAATATCCGTTTCACTCGTGCAAGCAACGAATAATATTCTAAGTGACAAAAGCGCTAATTATGTTGTCTAAGGAATAAATTTACATAAAAACATAAAACGTGTTACAAATTATTCATATTCGAAGATACTTTGTCCACAGTTTTCTTGACGGATCGATTCACTTCAGTATTTAGAAATAAAAATGGCATATGAATTTAATTTAGTATATTAATTATCATTGTGTTGTTTAAAATAGCGAGTCTCCTTATATTGTTTTATATTGAGTGCTATTATTTTATTATATCTTTCGTCGTATTTTAACATCAGTAACATTTTGTTTTGTTCAGTTTTCACCGAACTGTTGCTGTTATATACTTTATAGCTTGAAGGCAGGAAAAATAGATTTTTCCTCGAAACGTCTCAATAAAACTAAGTAAAGGAGAATTAAAACTTTAAATTGTAATATTCTAAGGAATTTTTTTTCAATTATTTAAGTGACTAGCCTTCAGAAAAGCTTCTGAGGCCAAAGTTTCTTCCAAAATGAAGTTTACCCAAAATTATGTTCTAGCGAGGGTTACAATTCTCTATGTGGGAGGTGTTTCCATAGGTGATGCTTGAAAAGCAGCTAAAGGCTCGCGTTGTAAGGCCTCATTCACAATGCAAACTTAAACGTAAGCATAACGTAGCCGCAAAAACTAAAAATGTTATTAAGCGTGGCCCTTCACAGGGCTTTGGCGTAACAGTAGACGTAAATCCATAAACTTAAGAGTTCACAAGCACCAGGCTTTTTCGTTAAGTTTAAGTTGGAATTCTACCGAAGACCAATCAGAGAGAGGCATGAAAGAAACAAACATGGTGGATGTCAGATTGTGTTCAGGTAGTTTTTGTTTATGTCATTTCATTACTCATATACTGAACTAGTTTGCGAACGTTTTTGATGCGAATAGTGAATTCAAAGTAAGAATTTGGGCAGTTTTTTTGTGACTTTAATTTGACTTGGCAAATTAAATTAATTACGTTCGACGAATTACTCGTGAATTTGGTACAAGAGAATCCTTGTTTATGAAATAAAGGAAATGCGAGCACTGACACATTATCTACTCGCATTTTTATATAAAGACATCGATAGTAAAATCGAAAAAAAGCTAGAAACCATGGTAAAAAGATCTTTTCACCATGCTAAAAAAATCAGATTCGTTTCATAGAAAGAAATCGATCAGCCTCAGTATGTTGAAATCTGATTGGTTCAGGCGAAACACGTTCCAGCTTACATTCGTCATTGTGAATGCTCGTTTTTACGTGTAAATTTTACTGCTAAGTTTACGGCATTACGTTACGTTTAAGTTTGCATTGTGAATGAGATCTAAGAAACCACCAGCTGCGAGAGCATGTTGTCTTTGGAGCGTGTGATGCCGGTTGCATACACTAATTGAGTGCGATAAATGTTCCCGTTCGTAGGTATCCAACTAGATAGTCAGCGATCAAAATCCACTATAAATGTCAGGAAAGGAGGTAGCTAACCACCAAGAAAAGTTCATTGTGTATGATTTTGCCATTGTAAACCGAGCCTTCTGTCAATCTCTGCTCGCTGTAGTGCTAGCGCGCCTTATCTCGTGTCTGGTTTTTAGTCTGTGTGTGTTCAGGGATCTTCTTTTTTCCTTTTTACTTATTCAAAAATCTGGTTTCGCTGATTTGGGGCTCATGATAAGTTCCTTGTTGACGTCAGAGCTTTTGTGCAGGGGTGGATACTGACCCGAGATAAAAGAGTATTTTTGGCGTCACCAAGGGAACTTTCCAATGGACAAGCTATTTACATTCTGCTAATGGTAGCATGTGATATAAGCAGATTATTTGCAAGTAATTCTAGTATTGGTGAATCAACTTTGAAGTCAATATTTGATAAAGTGCTCCCTAAGAGATGTAGCTTACGCTTTATGTACAAAAGGGATTTCACCATATACTTTTCTAAATAAAAGAAGTGATAAACTGTCTAAAATGAAACGGGATCATAGAAAAACTAATTCTTACTAGAATGTCAACAAACAATGTAATATTAATAAAATACAACTTGTACTCATACTTTCGTAATCTTTTGTATATTTAATATCTTGTTGATCATGAATATGTTACTGGCGGCAATTTGTGTAAATTGTTTAAACAATTCTTTTCCAAACCCCTTATTTAGAGATTCCCCTTAGTTTTGAGTCAAGGGCAATATTTCTATGATCTTAGAATGACATTTTTTTTACTTGACATTTTTGGCAAATTTTGACACATTGACAAAAAATTATATTTTGACGTTATCTCTATTGCGTGACTAATAGCACAAAAAACAGCCTTCCATTCACACTTCTGGAAAAAATTATGAAGAAAAATTGTTTCATTGGCACGTTTACGTATCTTTATTAAACACCTACCAACTTTAGAACCTTGTCATTCTGAGGTCTCAATACTGCAAAATTCAACCCTGAGCAACTGATATTTTCTGCCGGGCACAACGTGCTACTTGGATTTGTTGGTTTTATTGATTGATTAATCATTCCGGGCGCGTCAGCTGCTAAGTTTATTAGTATCGTAAGTGTAGTGTGTTTTTATCGCGGGAGGTGGCGGTGATCTTCGCTCACTGGTTGGCGGTATCCTGAGCCGACCTGCCAGTCGGCTTGCGAGCATTTTGCCCAGCCAGGTACCTCGCACAAGCGTGCCACTCCCCAGGACACCGCCCAGCTCTAAGTTCCCGAGTGCTCTTTCGACATATGTGGTAGTGTAGTACATAGAAGTGTGTGTAAGTGAGAGGTTAGGAAAGGACAAAGAAGAGAAAGGAATGATCACGTGCGGTCCACGGTCCTTTCGTTAGGGTACTGTTTCGGCATTCGCCTGGTGTTGATCGGAGAATCCACGGAAAACTACCTATCAGCACTGGTGACCGCTAGAATTCTCCTTTAAACAGCGATAAAACTCGACCTAAATCTAGTTAGTGCCGAAAATCTGACCACCGTCGGGACTTGAACCCTAGGACCTCCCAGTCAGAGGCACAGCAGTGACATCATTTGAGAATGAGGATGCCCAGAGCCACCTTTGCCGGTTTTGCTACTTGGAATCGCTCCGATCCTATCGGGTTGTGGTCGTTTGATGTCCGGGAAAACCACCTCTCATGTTTCCGAGAAGAAAGTGACGGGCACCTACTCCTCTCGCCGCATCCTCATTCTCCTCGCCCAGGTGCTAAGTACGCGAAGTGGGCGTGACGATGTCGCGACTCCAAAGTTGCATGCGCGGCACGTGCGGTGTTTGTTTGTACAACACCTCGCGGGTTGCACGAAACCAATTATGAGCCATTGGGAGGCGGTAGCTCCGGAATTATAATAGAAAATCCGCCGCCTTCCGAATTGTTGGTCCAACGCCTTATGAAGTTGTTGCAGGTGCTACTTCCTGGAAGTAGTGCTGAGTGGCGTTCTCTAGAATATTGAGCTAACTTGCGCGAAGTTCTGTCACATTGACTAAGAAGAACTTCGTGGTATATCTCGGAGCGTAATGCCACAACACAAACATTATACGTATTACCTTTGTGGCAATTTTGAAACATTATTTGCTTTCACTTTCATTATTTAACAAATCAAATACTTATCTATAGTTCAATCATAAACAGTGAAACACTTTCATACTGGTCATTTACAGCAAACAACAGATATTGGATATGACCATTAACAGAACGTCAGATATAGTGAAATATTTGTTAATAATAAGTTCTACTATTCGCTTGTCTTAGAGTAGAAGTAATTATTGTATTTGTGTATAAGATTTTTAACTTTTCAAGTAATATATTCTCCATTATTCTTCTTGCATTGTTTGGGTATGAATAAATGTGTCTGAGATTTTGGATGAAATCGAAATTATTCGCATTTATGAAGGAGTAGCTCTGATGAAATTCTACGAGATTTCAAAGACTGAGAACCAACCAATAGTAGTGATAATTCGCTCTTCCGTTGCAGGCTGTGCTTTCCTGTTACGTAAAATGCCGCGGTTTCACATTGCATTTCCGTGGGAAACGGGAAATGTCAGTTACCACCGTTTACCCGCAACGTCTCATTTATAACGTGAAAATAAATTTTTATTGTATGCAATAGAATTTTCTACGTGAAGAGAGGGCAATGTTTGAGAATCTTATTCTGATAACTTGAAGGGCTTAGGGCATGATGAGCCGCACCAGTCACAGAAAGTCTCCCACTATAAGCAAATGTCAATATCTTGATTTTTATCGAAGAGTGGTTCACCATATTACTGCCCCAAGCCCTTCATGTACTATTTGAACAGGACATACATGTGTAGTTACAAAAGAATGTTCACTTGAAACAAAATAGAGAAATTAATCTTTATGAATAGCGTAAGACTACCTGTATCTGGTGTGAATTCTTTCTGCCGTAAGCATGCCAGTCGTTATCTATCGTGGTAGTTAATGTGGGACTCCGATGAGTGATGGCACCTGTGCTTCTGCCCGCAGGCCGGCGTCCCCTAGTCCGGATTTCATCACGCGCCACATCAGCCGCATCATCAGCGACAACCAGGCGATCGTGCAGGGGGCGGGGCCCGACCCGGCGGCGCTGTGGCCTCCGGGGCGACGCCAACGGCTGGCGTCGGCATCGGCCAGCCCGCCGGCGTCGCCCGCGTCGCCCGCCCCCTCCGCGCCCACCACCTCGGCCGCCCACCCCCCCGCGCCGGCGTCGCCCGCCTGGGCGCGGAAGGTGCTCCAGCAGCAGCAGCAACAGCCGCCGCGGCCGGCGGCGATGCAGCACGTGGCGGCTGAGGCGGCGGCGGCGGAGGCGGGGGCGGCGCCGCCCGCGGGCAGCCGCCTCGCCCTCGCCCTGCTGCGCCCCAACTCCGCCCTCTCGCCCGCCGCCCCCGGCCGCTCGCCCCCGCCCCCGCCGCCGCCGCACCTCTCCCACGCACAGGTACGCACCAGCACCGACACGCTTGCGCAATGAAACAGTTGGAACTCGTAAGCATAGATCATCCCAAACATTGAGTGAATTAATGTAACAGACTCTACAGAATCGTATTTGGGATGACCAGATTTCGACGGATGTCACTCACACGAACCAAAAGTACATCTAGCACTAATAAAAAATGAAGCGTCGCCTGTTTTTTCTGTTTTATTTATCGAATTATTAAAGAATTCAGTTCAACTATGAATACTTGCGGTTCGAAGAAAGAGCTATGTTGATATCGCCCCATAGACGACTGAAGCACATTTCTTACTCTGTGAGTTAACTCTTTACCATGTCATCTACAACCCTTCGACACTACGTTGAAGGGTGAAATTCTAACGGTTTTCGAAGACATAATTTCGAATTGACGGTGCTAGGTTCGACTTAACCGATTTTTCAAGGTTTGCATTATTAAGATCATGCATTATTTTTTTTAACATGCAGTGCACTAAACGCAATGTCTTGTGCTTGTTGTCAGAGTGCAAAACAGGTAACTTTTTCAAAGTGTGCGAAATATCGCGAAGCGTTTGCGAAACATCTGTAACGATTCGCAATTGTCTTTCGTCTTGACGATGGCTTTGTTTATTATTTACAATCAACAGTGTTACGACACTGACTGGAATCCATTTAACTTTTGTTCAAGTAAGGTATTTCTACTTATTTAATATTTAATTTATATTCCTTCACTTGAGGTATTGCGTTTCGCTCACGGCGTGTTAAAAAAAAGTATACGCAACACGGGCGCGAAGTGATTCCTGCACTCGTCTCTTTGTCGTCCTCGCTACGCTCGAACGACAATTTCGACTCGTGCGTGAATGACCTGTTCGCGCCCTTGTTACGTAAACTACTATTTTAATGAGCATTCAATGAGTATTGGAATTGTGTTTAGAAGGAAGTTCCATTACAAAGTGGATGATCGGTGAAGCAAATATCCCAAATGATTTCATTATTATAATTGTTCGGTATCGTTCATGGATTTTACATAGATTTTATCGACTTGAAGGGGAGTTCTACAAATCTTAGAAGCTGCGTATTTTCTAGTAGAGTTTTTTTCGTGATTCGTTCATTATTCGGACATTGGCAATTATGCGGACAGAAATATTGTCAGCAAAGAAACTCGTTGGTCGAAAGTTTTGATAGCCAGTCACCCGCTGTGTTTCAAGTTTTGCCGATCATTTGCTGCAATATTGATACAATTCAAAATATGTTTTTTAGAAGACGCGTTAGAAATATCTAGCTGGCATGTGAAACCCAGTGGAGCAACATCTAAGCAATTTCTCTCTCTCCCGTTCCATTTACTAGACGTTTGAGAAGAAATAGCTAAAAAACATATTTCTCCTTTTCATAACCCACCACTGTCAAATTTTGAGTAATCTCATTTTGCAGCAAATAACACAACATGTATACATAGCCCGGTATCTAATGAACGTTGGTCCATTTGTTTGTCTCCGCAGGCGCCGCAGCAGCCGCTGAACCTGTCGGCGGCGCCGCCTCGCAAGCGCAGCTACTCGGAGAGCCTGGGGCCCGCGCCGTCGCCCGCCGCCGCGCCCGCCCCGGCGCCCGCCTCGGGCCCCGCCCTCGCCGCCCCCGCGCCCTACCGCGCCACCGGCCCCGCCAGCCTCTCAGCGGCCGCGGCCGCCGCCGCCGCCTCCGCCAACTCCACCAAAGTGCTGCTCGAAGACCTCCTGGCGGGCGAAAGTAAGTGCTCGCATCATTTGTAGAAGAAGCGACAGTACACTAAAATTGACTGGTCTGCTTCTTGTAGGGAAGATTCCGTTTTAGTATTCACATAATTTGGTAGTTTTCACTTACATAAATTATGTTTTTGGTGCGTACACGTGGCTTTACTGTGAACGTAGCTAAGTTCATCGCAAAGGTATGTTGTCTTTTCTCACGTAATTTCGAAAATGCAATCAAGAATGCCAATAGAATATGATGTCAAACATTTTAAGTTTCTTGTATGGGGCATTCAAAATACACATTTTTTTCTCTTTTACCCTCTTCGCTTTCGAACAATGTGTGTTCCTTACTAACACCCCACTGAGGTGAGTTTCATTCCGAACCTCTGCTCCCACTTTCTGAATTAACAAAATTGAATTAATTAAAAATCTTGAGATAACTCTGTGTAGACTTCAAAAGGTTTAAAATTTTACTTTACAATTTCAAACATTAAGGATGTTCGGTTAATTTTAACATTTATTTCCAATACATATACATATTACATATTAATTATTCCAAAAATTTAGTTTTTGAATGCCCCTTAAACGAGTGTTTAACCAATCAGGACGATTACGAAACAATTACACTCTATTTGGGAAAAATAAAAACCTAAGAATAAAAAAAGATAAGAATCATACTTTTTCTGTAACTAATGTGTGTTATGAAAGAGTCGAATGTCATTAAGTGTGTATAATTTATGTGCATTTTGTAACGTTGCGAATCACATTTGCTCCCTGAGAACTTTTTGTTAGTTATGTCTTTCTTGTCTCAATGCACTATCCATTTCATTTCAAATGTTTCGATTTGTTGCGGAACCCAAGCTCTTCTTTTTTGACCGAGTTTCCTCAGCTATTTCCGTCAAGCTTCACTGTTACATATCACTAATTATTGTGTCGTTAATGAGCCTTTCATAAAGAATTAACCCAATCATTTTCGGGGTTCTTTGTGTGTGAGCGTTGAATCCCTGTCTTGGTGTCCATTTAAGATCTTTTGTTTCTGGGAAACCCACAAAATATTTACATATTTACCACAAACGTGAGATTCTTCGCAGTAGACAGCTCGGGATAGCACTCAGATCTTAGATATCAGTTTATCAGATGTTTCTGATAACCTCTGTCTCCGCCTGTTGGCCTGTCTGTCTTATTGTTGGATCATGCATCTGCCACTCCGTCCGTCTGTGTGTTTATCTCCTGCTTCATCAATTGTCGTAATGTCGAATGGAAGGTGGAACAAATATTTTGGTTTCACAGTTTTAGCCTGGTGAACTGGTAATACTAGCACAACAGTAAAACAGTAAATGGGGATATCATTCGCGTAATGCACAATGGCTGCGCGTCCTTGTAAGAATTCTATCACTCCACTGGCTGAAGCCAGTGTCGGGGTTTGATGCTAGGTATTACGGGGACACAGAAAGTATACTAAATAATTAGTCTATATAACAAACGTTAGCATTTTCCTTTAACTAGGTACACCTTTTCGGAATGAGATGGACCTGTTGGCCTCCTGTTATAGAACTACGATTGAGAGAGGGAAGCAATTAAAAAGTGTACGTCCACTACAAAAACAAGAATCAGATTTGAAGACAATTCAGCGGAGTCCGAAAAGTTTTCCGAATCAGAAAAATGTTCTTAAAAGGGAAAAATAAATAAATTAGCTGCTTATTTTCTGTCCTTTGCACACCAGTTAATTGTTATACTTACAATATTGCGCTTTTAATTCGTCGGTCAGATTCAAAGAGGGCGGGGTACATGATGCCTGGGTGTACGTACAGTTGTGGGTACGGAAGATTTTTGTTATGGTACTGTATGAAAGAGAGGGGGGATTAGGAGCGACCCCTAACGAAAGAGAGGGAGGATTGGGGGTCGAAAGCGACCCCTAACGGGCGGGTGGTGCGAGTGCGCAGCGCCGTCATGGTCGCTCATCAAGGAGGTACTGTATGAGAGAGGGTTAGGGGTCGAAAGCGACCCCTAACGGGCGGGTGGTACTTGTGCGCAGCGCCGTCGGGGTCGCTCATCAAGGAGCTGCTGCTGAAGGCGCACGCGGCGGCGGCGGCGGCGCAGGGCGCGGACGCGCCGCCCCCGCTCGCCGCCTCCGCCGCCGTCGTCGCCTCCTCCGTGGTGGCGGCCGCCGCCGCCGCGCGTGCCACCGCCCGCAAGCCGGCCTCCACCGCCGCCGCCGCCGCCACGACCACCGCCGGCGGCGCCGCCGCGTCCTCCGACGAGGGCTTCCGCGCAGGGCACGAGGCGGCGCTGGACGCGCAGGCGATGTACTACGCGCGGCGGCAAAGTCGCGGGCGGCCGTCGCCCGGCCCACTGCTGGGCGCCACGCCCCTGGTGGCCACCACCTCCGCCTCGCCGCCCGCGCCCGCCCCCGCGCCCGCCGCCGCCTCGCCCCCGCCGCCCAAGAAACGGCGATCGCCTGGTGAGTGGCCTTTAAACAGGTGCCTGGCAAACGCCGACTCTCTCTACTTTCGGTGAGGCTGGGACCGACTTCGAGTCGGGCTGTAGTCGGCTTCGAGCGGGGCTGGAGTCGGCTTCGAGCGGGGCTGGAGTCGGCTTCGAGCGGGGCTGGAGTCGGCTTCGAGCGGGGCTGGAGTCGGCTTCGAGCGGGGCTGGAGTCGGCTTCGAGCGGGGCTGGAGTCGGCTTCGAGCGGGGCTGGAGTCGGCTTCGGGTTGGACTAAAGACGGTTTCGAGACGGGCTGGAGTTGCATCCGAATAGGTCTAGGGAGAGGCAGCCTGAGAGAAGTAATTTTTGCGACCGTACAAACATTTTTAAAATCTAGGGCACATACACTCCGTGTTATTTTGATGGACGTTGCGACTGGAATATAATAACATTTTGTACAGAGTAATGACAATCCGGCTTGATTGGGTCTTTGGTGAATGTTCGGGCCGATTACATTTAGTGGGGTTTGGTTGAATACTGTCGGTATCTGAACCCGATCCCTTCTGTCTGTCGGCGACTAAAAATCGCAAATTATAACAATTTGTATCCCTGGGCGTTTACCTATTGCTACATTTCCATGAGATTATCAAACTGAAAGCCAAGCATTACAGACTTCTCAGGTAAACTTCACCCGAATTCCAACTACCGGACCACCAATTGCCCGGGTCAGTTTGAAGAAGAGTATTTTGTAATTGCTTTATTAAAACGAGTTTATTTCGTTCGTTAGTTATTACAGTGCACTGTATGTTTCTTTATTGTTCGAAAATCAATCCGTAGCGAATGTATTAAAAACAAATCTTCTAATGAACAGTGAATACAATATGTGTTATTGTTGTTTGCCAGTACCAGTCAATGCGGACTTCTTTGGTCAGTGCCTTGACCTTAATTTACATGTACCTAGACATTTTTAAGAAATGACCTTTTCCCATAATTTATCCAATTATCCGGATATTTGATCGGGTCCTTTTCCAATCCTTACACCTAGGGTTCTACTGAATTGATTTATGTTTTGACAAACATCATACCGTATTTCTGTTTGCTGAAAGCCTAATGAATTGAACGGATTCTGCTGATAGGAGTTCAGTCGATTCGTCTCTTGCCTTCACGATCTTCGATCAACATCAAAAGTCGAGAGTCCCTCAGTACCTGGGCGCGAAGTATGAGTTCTTAAAAATGCTGTTGCTAACACCTCTTGTGCTAGGATGAATCCTAAATGTTCGCGATGTAGATAAAAATTCAAATCAGAGTGTGAAAAAACGATCTCCATCTAGAATAGTAAAATATCGAATCTTTCTTTTTCTTCGAACCCTTCATGTACGATTATTAAGCAACTAATTTTTGGAGACATACCAATATCTATAATTAATCATCAGATTTTGGTATAGACACTTCTTAGTGTAATAAAATCAGCTAGTATGTTCTGAACTTGCTAAAAAGTAATTAAAATACGACAAATGTTTTAATTTCCCCTCAGTTTTTCCAAATGAATTTATTTCCTCTCAGTTTTCAGTAAATTATCTGTGTTATGTAGCCGAACCCACATATGTGGGGCCCAACCAATTTTTCCATGTGAGAAAATCGTTTAGAAGTGCACGACAATTTTTTGTTTGTGAATTGATGGTAAAACATTTTTTTGTTAGAGGGACGTTACAATAATGTATTTTGTGCCCTTCGAGTGCCCACCATTGTAATTATACTACGAATATTGTTGAAATTATATCCTAATGATTTATCCTGTATTTTCGTTGTAAAGCCAGCACTTATGATTATTTAACACTATCAGATTACGAGTTCATTGTATCCTCAATTTCATCATCTGATTTTGGGTTTGCGGTCTTGTTCTTGCATTAAATACCATGTAAACTTGCGTGGCATTTTGCATAGTAAAATAGCTGTAATTTTTACAATAAAAATTGCCGTCTTTTAGATTTTCTTTGAAATTCCACACTTGAGAAGAGAAAATGCTGACTTTAGTTTTGTTTTAATTTCCCACATTGAAACTTATTTCGTTTAGGATCAGTTTTTCGTTTGAATAATATTTTCTCTATTTGTTAGCAATTTGCATTTTTCTATTATTCATAATATTTTGAGGGAGTTCCATTGCTGAAAAAGTTCTTAGAATTTAATTAAAAAAATGTTACTTTACAGAGAATTCACTTATTACGGTGTATGTGACAGCTGTGAGTGCTATATATCATGTCAATGATTTTTTCTTGTTTCCTAGACATAATTTCATTATATTTCTTGGACACGACGCTTCATCGACATTTTCCCTAAATTAATTGAATGGAACCTCTGCCTCTACATTTTTAAAACGATACTATTCAGCAGTCATTCGATTAACTTACATTAACGGAATTTGTGCCCACAAATTCCTTTCAGGAAGGCACTTTTCAGAAATAGGGAATTCCTGCAAACATTTTTTATTATCTAGTAGTAGAACTTGCACATGCTTTCGAGATTAAATGTTGCATATGAAGTATTTGCCGTTTTTACGTCATATCATTTCGATTTTTTGCTTGTAATTGTCCTATTTTACTATTTAGTAAAACACTTTTCACGTCTAGTTACAATAACAAATACTATACAAGCAAAATAACCAAGTAATAAAAATAATAATATTCTCGAAGATGATATTACATGCGGTCTTATTCAAAAGTTATTCTGGTTCGTGAATTAGTGATGATCCTTCTCACTGTTGACATTACATGTCCTTCATGCTTCGTCTGAGTAAACATATAGCGTTTTCCATTCGCCGCACTGGTGCGCACTCAGTGCACACTCAGGGCAGCTTTCGTGTTCCAATCGGCCGCTAGGGCGCACCAGTGCAGAGAAGCCTATGTTCCATTCGCACAATGACACGCAACCAGGGTGCACTCGGGGCGCCCTAACCTTGCACTGACGAGCTCGACGGTGCAGTCCATTGCACTGGGCCATTTTGAGGTTAGGTACGGAAGTTATGAATGTTGATTTGGATTCGTGGTGAAATAGTAAGGCAATTGAGGATCTCCTCTCACACAGGGACACTTTGAATGATGGAGTATACCATGTTTTACAAGAAATGCTTTAAAATAACTGTGACATACTCGAAGTTCGGAAAATCAGTTTGTGTTTTCGTAAAATTCAACCGAGAAGTACTGCATGTTAACAAATCCAGTGCTATTCAGTAAACAAACCTATACCCTTACAAAATCATTAAAATATACAATGTGCCAAGAAGAGTTTCTTGCAAGCGCAAGCGGAAATGCTCATATTCATATTTCAATAGTTTTCAATACCCAAATAATTCTGCAGAAGCCTTTTGGTTCGAAATGTAGTGCACTGTGTTCGAAATCAATCACTGGCAAATCTCGAGAAATGAGCTTTCGACAGATTCGCTTTTGAAGTTTTCGATAGTCTTTAAATAAAGAATCACACGTTAATAATAGTCTATGAATTAAGGAGTAAACAATTACCAAAAGACTTCGTACAAGATGTGTTAAAATAATAATAATAATTATTATAAAAATTATAACAACGATCACAATTCCAAAATTCTTATTTTTCGAGTTATGTCAGTGTGTCAGACCAAGAACAGCTGTCTATAATCTCATTGCGTAGCGTACACGCACTGACTCAGTTCCGAAATACGATTCATTCGTGGCTGCCCCACGACTGCCCTTCATGCGTGTGGGGCAGCACTGTTGCGGAGCGATGACGTATTTGCCCTGCACTAGGGTGGGTTTCAGTGCAACGAATGGAAAACGCTATTAGTCTCGGAGATCGCTTGTAGATACTGTGCCCAGGAAGTGGTAGGACGCATCTTTCCGGTTCCGACTAGAGTATGAATCAATGGAAATATGAATTACAAT
The DNA here is from genome assembly GCA_031308135.1 of Acheta domesticus. NCBI lineage: Eukaryota > Metazoa > Arthropoda > Insecta > Orthoptera > Gryllidae > Acheta > Acheta domesticus. The sequence goes on along the minus strand of JAHLJT010009436.1, from coordinate 153,886,655 downwards.
GTAGGCCATTCAATTCCGTCGTATTTTTGCACGCAGTAATATAAGCGTCGTTTGTCGTGATGTTTGAATTCTTCAAATATGAATAAGTGTTCTGAACGTGTTTCTATCTTCCTGGTAGAGAATTAGCAGTTCTGAGAGGAGGATAACTCCAGCAAAGTGCACTTGAATGTACGCATCGGGTAATTAGCCTGGCAGTGACTCAGCTTCTCGGAGTTATGGGACCTTGATGCACGTTTCCTATTTCATTCATGCACAAGGTCGCCACTAATTGCGTTTGTCATAGTGGAAAACCTCCATATCATGTGTATTGTTACATACGAATTATGATTCCATAATGTTATAAATACTGCATTTTTTGTTTGCCGTAAAACAGCTTAATTATTCAGGAAGCTGCATCACAAAACAAAACTATTTCAGTCAGTGGTACGAATTTGAGCATTTTAAGTAGCAATTACACATGACTTACCAATTTACTAATTTTTAATTAATATATACCTAGTTGCTGATAATAAGTTCAGTCGCAAGGTAAACGTGAAAAGAATTTTTGTCAGTGTGGAGGCAAGTATGCAATAAGCGACTTCCTTCCTATTCACTGATCGTTTGCGAGATGTGCTGCATTCCAATACAATTTGCCCAGTCAAACGTTTTAGGCCACTGCCCTCCTCCGACGTGCTAGCCACTGCGGCTCCCAGAGTGATGCATGTGCAGGAGACGCTTCACTGGCACTAGCAATGCAATAGCGTCTTCAAATCCATTTAACGATACCTCATCAACGTCTTGCTTTATGGCTGTTCCCGAACGATTCGCTTGGTTAATAGGTTTGCACCACTATTGCTCTCATTTGCCAACAACAGTACAACTCGAAGACGTCTCTCGTGCAGGAAAGAGATAATTAAGCAGAAGTGGTCAAGAAAAATGGTAAAAGCCGGTGTTCTGCACTTCAATAAATGCAACTGTTCTGAAATATTTCATGTCAGGAACGGCTTCTTGAGCTAAATCGCTTATTGCATTTTGATTCGGACCACTGCTTTATTGACACGATATATTCGGACCACTGCTTTATTGTCTAACACGCACAGCAGCTGAAACTTGTAGAAAATGCTCTGAACGCTTTCAGGGAAAATGTAATGTCTACCCATAATATAAGGAAGCAGAGCAGGTCTGTAGTTCTACATTGGAAAGAACTATTTCACATCTCTCCAACTGTGTTGTTCTGAATGTCGTTCAGCACGATTCGCTCGGTCAAAACATTGGGGCCAGAGCCTTCTCTCCGACGGGCCAGCGTAGCGTCAGCATCTGCAGTTCAAAGATGACGCATGCGCAGAAGGAGGCGCTTCCCACGGCCACCTGCGTTTGTTTCCGAGCTGTCAGGCGCGCGGCCCCACTCGACGACGACGACGACGATGACGACGACGAAGGGCCCCACAACCCCGACGGCCGCACGGCCGCGGCCGGGCGAACGCACGGACGGACGGTCGGATCGTGGCGCGAATGAATGGACCGGGCGAGGGCCTGTGAATGAAGGTTGGCCCCGCCGCTGCCTCGCCTACGCCGCCGCTCGCCCGCTCGCTAGGCCGGAAGGAGGATAAACCTGGGAGGAAGCGGGCGCGATGAATGACGGCCCGCGGGCGTGAATGGAGCTCTTCCGCGAGGACGTGGACGGCGGTGGATGACTGCGGTGATGGAGGAGGAGTGCAGTGATGAAGTGTGGAGACAGAAATGGAGGAGGGCGGTAATACAGGCAGCAAGGGGTGATGGAGGGAGACGGCGGTGATGGAGGGAGACGGCGGTGATGGAGGGAGACGGCGGTGATGGAGGGAGACGGCGGTGATGGAGGGAGACGGCGGTGATGGAGGGAGACGACGGTGATGGAGGGAGACGACGGTGATGGAGGGCCGACGGCGGTGATGAAGGCCGACGGCGGTGATGGAGGAAGACAGCGGTGACGATGGAGGAGAGTGCTGGTGGATGTGGAGATGACGGTGGGGATATTAAGAGAAGAACGGAATTGTAGGGGGACATAACTGATAGAGATTGTAGTAATTAGCGGGAGGATCTGGTGGTGGCGATGGAGATACTAAGAGCGAGATGTCGGCATCAACAGTGGTACTTTATAACGGTAATTACGACGTACCATAATGGAATTGACAACAATAGGATGGTCTGGATGATGATTGCGATGGCAAGCGAAATTGTTTAGAGGCTGTTTCGAAGGAGCTGGATGGAAGGAGGGAAAGAAGAGATAAAAGAAGACGATGAGGAGGGGCAGAGGGATCAAGATACCTAATTGAAAGGTTTCAAGTACTGCGCGCAAGGAATAAATGATGAGCGAAACGTACACAGGATGACCATTTACCTTGTGAAGATGTTTAAGTTGTTAAAGTTGGTGGACGGAATTAGTCGGATGTTCGGTTTGATGGAGGCATCGGACAACAGGACGGTCATGCGAAATTGAACCGAAGGACCAGTCTGGATAGGTGGGTTGTGGCAGTGTGAATAGCGGGCGGAGAGGGACGGGCAGGCGTCCCGGCAGTGCAGCTTTGGACAGGGAAAGAGATTGCATTAGCCAGCAGCAGCAGCAGCACAACGCGGGTCGCACCGCTCCGCGATAGCCGCTTGTGAATGGGAAGTTGAGTCACTCGGGGGCGGGGGAGGAGTCCGCTGGCCGTCGGCCGTTGCCGTTTCGCTTCGGTGCAGCTGCGCTTCAACGAGTCCACGTCGGGAACTTCAGATCCGAGTTTCGCAACATTCTGGCCCTCGGGGGAACCTGAGAGAAAATTCCGTTCTGGACAACTCCGTGCAACTGGGGCTATGCAAGAAATGGCAAACTACCAAGCATTCTAAATAATCATTTAAATTATCAATCATCATATCATAATTGCCCAGAAATGCCTTCCTTCAATTTTGTCTTATAAGTTCTCAGCTACAGCTATATCACTTCAAATCATCACGTCAATAGATTCTCTTAGTGATAGGGGGGACAAAGACATTGGTTTGAAACAAGTTTTTGACATTTTAATGAAGATCAGGTACGACGGTTGTTCATTCTACACACTGAGGCGTCACTTTTAGACGGCATTCCAGTCACTAACACACGCGATGTTGGCATAACATTAGATTCTCCGGAATTTAACCCTGAAAGACAAACATCCTCACTAATAGCTGAATCTGAAAACTGGAAAATCTAAAAATGCAGAGGTGCTGCACGTGCGTGCTTATGGTGATGCATATGCTGTAATCGTAACATTTTTCGCCATTCGTACTCATCAAGCAGCTTACGAAATTCTAACAGAATAGGACGAATAACCGCCCCCGAGGCGCGGAAAATCACCGAAATTGAGTGAGCGGGACGTTGATGGAAGGGCTTCCCTCCCCATCCGACGATCTTCCTCCATTGCATCCTGCTTTTACGGCGTCCCGCGCACGGCTTCCCCGAGGTCATTCCACGGTTACTGCTGCTCGGTTACTGGCGGCTCGGCTCCCGCAGTGGGCCAAAACCATAGCTTAGATGAGGAACAAGTATACAAAAGGTGACATGTCCATTTCGCAAAAATTGAGTCCTTCTGGATATTTTTACCTACAGTTTATTTTCAGGATAAAACGTGAGATGTCTTACAATACATAATATTCTATTCGTCGAGTTCACGACGGTGTTGAAAAGAATGAAATTTGTGTTATTTTTTTCATTATTGTTAGAAAAGAGTGAAGTGAGAGAAGTGGGCGTGTCCCGTTTTGAACGTTTGCTCCTCGGATGTATCGCGCAGTCAAAAACTAGTAAACACGGAGCGGGTCTGGCGGGGGTAGGGAAACCGCCCCATACCAACGCTTTCCTCTCCGTCCGTCCCTTGCAAAGTTGATTCGCGGGTGCAACGTAGACATGTGTCTGTGGTAGCCTTTCTTTCTGCGCGAAGGGTGTGTGCTAAAGTTAGTCAAACTCGCTTGTATTTGAATCACAAGTGGAGAAACTTTTCTGGAATTTTCAAGCACACATGTTTAGTCAAAAATCATAAAATAGTGTAAAACGTCGAAATAAAAATAAAGTAGTTATGTTTTCCCATAATTCTCCGCCATAAATCATCTTACCTTCCATTGCATTCATGTAGTTTTAAAAAGTATTTCAATCGGTATAGTTGGTGACATCTAAATTACTGACAGACGTTCCAATTATGTATGAAAATTTCCTAGTGTTCTTCTTGACTTTCTGGCTCTTCATAAGGCTTCTGTAGTATACATCTTAATGGAAAATAACACTTTTTATTTTAAAAAATTGCGTGGGTGTTTAAATATGGAGTAAAACGTTTGTCATATTCTTATTCGAAACGATACGAATCAGCTAGAGCAATATTGTATGCAGAAATTTTTAACTGGGATGTGGTTAAAAATTTTAGGGTGGGAATAAATTTTAAGGTATTGACGTGACCAAAACCATTGGTGTGTTAGGCCATACTTTGATGAAAAATGTTAAGCTAACAGTAATGAAATGGATGGAACATGTATTAAGGGTATATGTAGATGTTATGGAACATTTATTTATGATATGGAACTAAACATGACGAATAAACATGTCTATTTTTTAATGTGTAATAGATATTTTCATGTAATGACAAAACACTGTTGCCTCTTAAGTGTTTACTTTTTCAAGAAGTCTGTCTACTATTTTTAATTTCTTATATTAACCTTACATAAAATAGGTTTAAAGAACTACAAATAGACTATTACATGTGAATTTAACACTTCTTTCCCCTGGCATCTATAAATCTGATTTTTTTTATACCTGATCTCCCCTCATGGGGTGTCATATCGTAAAGTTTTACGGAGGTGTGGTAATTTTTAAAATTGGGATGAGGTACCACACCCCTAGGCAGGGTAGCCGCGTAACACTCTGGCTCTAGTATCGATACTTGAAGAACAATAATCTGGCCTTTATTTGTACTTGTTGTTGTTGTTGTTGTTGGTATAGAAACCTAGTGTCGTGAGGATTCAAGCGTTCCAACATACGGCCGGACTGTGAGGATTCAAGCGTTCCAACATACGGCCGGCCTGTTCTGTGAACAGTGGCGGGGGCGCGGCAGGAAGCTCCTATGTTTGGGTATTCTTCATTTCCGCAGCGATTTTTCAGAGACAACGCTAAGTTCGCAGAAAGATGAAACAGCGAGGCTACTCATTTGCAAACGCAATGTAATAACCGCTCTTCCTAGAATTACGTCCCGGTTTGATTATGTAAACTCTTTTACAGAATATAATTAAGCCTCCGGAAAGCGTCGTTTAACAGACGAGACTGATTCGTGAGTTTTGCAACCCGATCTTTTTCGTGTTCATCAAGGCTATCTTTTCATTCATGGTAGTTTCGAGATGGTATTTTACTGTAATTCTGAATAACGAAATTACGTATCATTGTAAATTGTGCAGTAAGGGTGTTTTAAGAAATACAAATTATTCATTAATGACACATTAATTAGTGAAAGAAATGTTTGGGTAAGATATAACTCTCATTCATTGTATTTGAAAAGTAAAAAGGAACTTTGTGAAAAGGAAAGTAGTGAAGAACTAGTTTTACTGTAAACGTAAACGATTATTTTAGGTGGAAATACGTCATTCCGCATAGTGTGTTTTTCTATCATTTTATTGTTTTAATGAAGAGAGAATCTGCCATCACCGTTTTGTAAATCGCAATGTTGGTTTATGGCTAATTAAAAAACTGCTCGTATTTTCATTGTATCACAGTGATTTGTGCACGTTCAATGACATTTTTCTAGGAAGGATTTGAGTTTGAAGTTAAAACAGTACGTACATTTCACAGCGAAATTTCCTCTCTATTCAACAGCACACTTCATTTGGTATAGGTTGGATGATTTGCTTAGAAACCGCATGGACAGAAAAAAAAGCAAATTAATGAACATCATTAAACTCCGGCTTGCTCCTCTAGTGACAGTGGAAAAAAAGCCGGTTATGATTGGGGAGCGATAACGAGGATAATGTGCTGGGCGCAAGCACTGCACGTCATTAATCTAATTTGTCAGCGAGGTAACGTGTCATCATCCATTAGTGCGGCTCACGCGCGGCATCCGACAGGCTGACGGCCGGTCGCGGCCGCAAACACTCGTGCCCACGCCCCGCCCCGCCCGCCAGCCCGCGCCGCGCCCCCTCATGCGCCGCGACGATCATTAGGTGACCGAACGCTGTCGCAGCACGTGACCACGCGATCAGCAGACTGCTCTGATAGTTGTTTACTAGCTTAGCCTGATGCCTCCAGCAGCGGCTACTTTCATGTTGGCAATTTTTGTGTGCTGTGCAAGTTAGTGTTAAGCAGAAAAAAAAAATACCATTGATGTTGCCTGGATCACTTATTCCCCGAAACAGTTAAATGAAAAATATATCGATAGAAGTACTTTTTTTTGAAAATTCGTATTTCATTGCATTAGTTATTTTAACCATTGTCAATATAATGGAAAATTAACGTCAATACTATGGATCATGACGTAAAAAGAATTCACATTAAGCCATTATATTAATTCACCCTCAAAATAGTTACTTTACTATTAAGTGCGCGAAGTCGATGTTTTTTTCAATGATCGAGATTAAACTTTTTGCTAGACTCTAGGTCTCGGCAAAAAACAAAACAATCAAAACCATGAAAAAACACGGACTCTGCACTCAAAATATGAGGAAAAGGATATCCAGGGTAATAGTAGTAATTTATACACGGCAATGAATGCTCAAGCGTTACTAACAATAAGGGATTTACTCCATTTACTTCGTTATATTTCCAGACTGAAAGCCCTTTTTTTTCACAGTAAGAATACAGTTATCTTGGCCACAATCGTTTTAATGAATATTAAAAAATTACCTACCTAACGTGTGGATGCCAATGTGCAGAATTATCATTTTTTATACAGTTGTAGCAAAACATGTTTTTCTAGAATTCTTCCAAAATGTCCTAGAGAGAACCGGATGGGAATTGTAACAATCTATTTGTCTTGTCGAAAGGAATATATAATAAGCCACTGATCACCTCTGTAGAAGCCGTAAATCAGCCAAAACGCTTTTTAGTTGCTTAAAAAATTCAGAGAAATTGTTTAGTCTTCTGGACGGATCCGCCAAATATAAACATAATAAAAATTCATTACTTCCCCACCAGGAGACCGAGAAGCATGTAATGAATAGAAACCGGATATTTATGTAATTACATATTTTTGTCTTTCTACTTACCGCTTTAAAAATTGTAATCGTGGCGAATCGTCGCTTGTCTAACACTATCAAAAATTTTCGTTACATATTTTTATATATTTAGCACTTTATTACATATTTTGCGATTTTCACGAAATATTCTTTTTATTATATCAACTTTCTTCAATTTTATTGCGTATTTTTTATGAACAGAAATATTTTCAAAACAGCAATTTTTCCTACATTATTACTGCATGCTGTTTACTCGAGGTATGCTACATGATGACGGGGTAGTGTGTTCACACTGTCCGGCGCGCCTGCTTCAGTACAACTCACTGTGGCGGGAAGTGTGCGTCAGCTATATCAGTTTCACCTTAGGTGTGAAAAGTATTGCTGACGCCACGTTTTGTGACCTTTAACCTGAATTTCCAAACGTGTGTATTACATTTAAAAATTTCTTTAGGACTATTTTTATAAATATAATTTCGTATTATGTAAATTTTTGTTTCATAATTAGTGTATTTTAGTAATACACATTATATCCGATTTTAAATTTTTATTAGATATTCTTACTAATTTCATTACATTTCATTACATACGTACATTTTATGTACATATTTTCACCTTTCTGCACCGACAACGTAACGATATGAGGCTAACACCCTTCACATTATAAACTCTGCGAGTATCTCAAACAGGAGTGGTCTTATACCAGTAGGCAACAACAACAACAACAACAACAACAACTGCACAAAGAATGATCCACACGAAGAAAGAGGAAAGGAATAAGAAGGTGCCCAAGGTAGTCAATCATTTACGAAGTTATCAGTGTAGAATATTTCTCGAATATATTTTGGTTTTAGTTTTTTGAACTAGACGTTTAGTGTGGTTTGAGTGTGTAAATAATGAAAAGCCGTCTCTTTATAATAGTTTTAAATGTTCTTTCATGTGTAGTTTCAATTGTTATGGACCAGTTATAGCTCCTAAAACATCGTGTTTGATTTATCCTTACCTGTACGAGACAATAACTTGAAATTACTCCCTGGCAGCTTAAATGTTGGCTATGCCAGTGCTTCTTTATTACCGCTTTTTCTACGTTTAACTTTTCGTTCGCAATCTCCACTAGTAGAAACGTTTCGTGCCGGGCGTTTGATCCCCGCCTTCTGTGAACGGGTGGCGCGTGGGTGGTGCCGAACAGACGGCGGGTGGGCGTGGGGCGGGCGGCGGGGAGGGGCGCGAACGTACGCAAGGACGTTCAGCTGGAGCGCGGCGCCGCCGTGGGCGACGGAGGCGGCGGCGGCGGCGGCGCTGTCGTCACGCGCGAGGTGGGCGGCTGCGTTCAGAAACGCCGCGCGGAGCGGTGGCCCTGAGACGCCCGGGCGTCGCGAGACGCTGAATGGCGAGGAATGCTCGTGGATTTCGGACGCGCGTCGCGCGATTGCCGATGTGTGACGAGTACCTTATCGTTTCTTTCAATGGCTCTAAGCCCCACTTCTCGTCGTGGACTGATAACTGTGAAATCGGAGTCGTTCGAGATATCGGGGGATGGTCTAAGTGGCGATAGGAGGTAGGCCTATCGATTAGCTCTATGGATGCGAGTGGGGGCAGGATGGGGAAGGAAAGGTCGTGGACGGCCTGTGGTACTTCTCCGGTTTTCGCTGAGAATTGGCCTGGAAGAGTTATGGAGACGACCCAACAGAAGATGCAGCCATGAAGAATGATCATCGAAAAAGCGACATCGTCCGACTCAGCGAAATACCCATCCAAAGCGATCTCTCGATTTCAATTCTATACTTTGGTTTTCAGTTTGGTTTCCATACTATTGTTAACTTGTAATGAAGTGAAATTTCGATGTTGGACGTCATAGATGCATGGCAGGAGTGCCCAGCTGTTGTGAGACTATCTTCTTCATCCATCCATTCCGAGTTGGGGGCAACAAGGATTGAAAACCTCACTGGAAAAGATTTTGCTATGCGTGTCTATATGAAACCACTATCGGCGTCGAGGACAAAGAAGTTTGGTGCAACTTATACTTGCTAGCTAGTGTCGAAAGTCCTCCTCTGTCTGTGCTCTAACATTAACCATCCGATTTACAACTTTAAGTTAGCGGACTCATCCGGTGCTGGTATCTTATCGAATATGCTGAGATAAGTTGAATTCCGGTGGATGAGTGAGCCCCTCACGTACTTGTGGTATAAAGTGTGAGGCGGCCAGTTCTGATATCAAGATTAGTTACGATGCAGGAAGAAAATATCGAACATGATTTAAGCTCCAACAAATATTTCATCAGAAGGAAAGAGGTTGCAAAATGTATCGTGGGAGAATAGTAATCGCGCAAATTGGACGCCTCTAAAAGAATATTGAATGCATTATAAAGGCTAGTATGTAGTATAATTGTGTGGAATTATTAATGAAATATTCTTTAGAAAATAGTAGCGCGGCTGCTTGGGTTGCAAAGTTGAACAACCCCAGATAATAATCGAAAAATACTTATCGTATATTAGAATATATCTTTTCGATTTAATGTCATTCAGTAATCGCAATACTGACGTAATCTCGATGTATGAAATCATTTTGAAATCAAGGAGCACCCGACGAGCATTCTACTTTGCATCTAGTTATAAGCCAAGCAACATAAAATAAATTAAATTGCGCCAGTTCCTTCTATACTTTCCTTACAATGTTTTCCGAAATGTGACTCTTCTGAGGTCTCCCTTGAAAGAATTCCTCCCTCTAAAATGTAATTTTTAGAATTAAGTTATAAGGATTAAGCTTTTTTAAGTGAACAATACAATTGCAGTGTGTGAACTGAACTTTGTAAAATCTGAAAATGTTTATAATAAAAAAACGATAAATCTTCAAGGAAATCTCCGTTCTATCAGTTTCACCTTTATATTCTAAGGTGACGTTATCAGTTTCACCTTTATATTCTATGCATTTTCTTTCTTGGGTGACGTTATTACGTATCGTCGGTAAACATGAAGCGTGATTTTATGTGGGATTTCTTAAAATGTTATTTTACTATATTATTGCATAACACATCTTTGAGATAATAACAATGAATTAGGTTTTTTTAATGGCGTAAGAATGATTGGGAAACTTCATTATCAATTATTCCTTTTTTGTGTCTATCGAGCCATACTGAATTCTTTCACATTGATCAACATTTCTGGCAATTATGCATTATATTCGCATAACTAAAATGTATGTGAAGTAGATTTTGGGCCTTACTTCGCTCGAGAATCATCTCTTCTGAATGTCCAACTACAGGCCGGCTACATATTTGGAGATATTATTGCCCATTTTCCATTTCAGCTATGTCCCGGTGGAAACGTTCACTAAGTTCGACGTTCACCAGTTTCGCCGAGAGTTTGAGGGAAGGAGTTACGGTGGGAAACCACATGTGTATTTTCAAAGACATATTACATCCCATGACCCTACAGTTCTCAGTCATTGTTTTGCGACTCAATTAAAGGAACTTAGGTCATCATTTTTAAATAACAAATTCCTTTTGGGGTTGACGGAAAGGTCATTTCGCTGTCATCCTGCAGGAGATCCAGCCTTTTAATCTTGAAGAAAATAATTTCCTTTTGAGTTTAGATAAACCAAGATCACGAACCAAATCATTTAGATCCTCTTGTTGTGAGATTTTTTTTGAGTAATTTCTTACATATATTTGTCGTTATAAATCTCATGACTACTTTCGAACTTTTCAGTCACATTGAAATCATCTGGGGTAAGATGGTATGGAAAAGTCTGGTCCACGAGACGTCAGTCGATTTGATGATTTGAAGGCATGAAGGCAGATATTACAATACGATTAGATGTTGAACTTATTCCAGATATATTGTCAAGCAGAAGTAGTAGTCTGTTGTGTGGTCCTTAGGCTCTATGATATGAAATGCCAGCGATTGTCATAGTGGCGGATCCAGGGGGTGCATGCACCTCCATAGGCGTACAGATTTCGTTTGTTACCTTCTTTTATTTGGAAAAATTGGTTTAAATATTCATTTATGTTTCAGTTATGTACTTACTTAAAATAATAATATTTATAGTATCATATATACACTACAAAAATAATATGCAATATAATAATAAAAATTGTTTATTATTTAACAAAAATCTAGGATGGCCTCCTCCAAAATGATGGGCTTGATCCACCCCTCTCATTGCCTTGTGATCACTGCGCAGGGAGCGGTCCGACGCTGCCGCTTCGCCTGGACGACCCGGCGCCGCCGCCGTCGCCCGCGGCCAGCGTCTCCCCGGCGCCCATGCCCCGGCCGCCGCTGCAACGGCCGGCGGGCGGCGGCGCGTCGTCGCTGCACCTGTTCGGCGGCGAGGTGCAGATCCTGGACGGCGCGGGCGAGCGCAAGACGATGCGTATCGAGCCCCTGTCGCGTTCGCGCAGCCCCGGGGGCGGGCCGGGCGGGCGGCGGCGGCGCGGGAGGCGGCGGCGGCGGAGGGTCCAGCCCGGGCACCACGGCCGCCGCGGCCGCCGCCGGCGCCGCCGCCGCCGAGCTGCTCCTGGGGCTGCGCGGCGCCGCCTCCCCCGTGCCCGGAGGCGACGCCGCCGCCGCCGGCGACGCTCGCGACTCCCCGCACATCGTCGCCACCATCGCGCGCTCCGGCCTGCACTCCGGCGGCACCATCGTGCAGGTGAGGCCACGCGCCGCGCCGCCCCGCCCCGCCGGCTCACCGCGCGCCCATGCGTGAATACACTCAGCCAAATGTAAAATATCCAATTTGCACAGGATGAGTCACTTCAGATGGGAAAAATCACCCTACCCCACCGTCTTCTCAGTTAGATGAGAACATGTTTCTTATATCAGTTTGCTGAGAAACTCTTTGTTTCTGCATAGTTTTTTTTGACGATTACTTTTCTTGTATGACGTCTAGAAGGTTGTGCTTAAAATAAGTTGAAGTACTGAAGATATTTCTGGATTTCCGAAGGAAAAAAATCTTATTTGGGGTGATACAAACGACGATAAACGCAAATTGATGAATGACGGAATCAGGATATTATTACTGCATCTGCACACTCTTGCAATCGCGCCCGATCTCGCCAGCTGGCCGTTAAAATTGTAGTGCTCGCGGTGTTTCCAAGATCTCCTGAGTTTTCAACAGAACTAAGTCTTAGGAAAGAGCTCATTTTCCGGTGACATAGGCTGCTAAGAAATTGGAAAATGGCAAAACATTATTCTACGAGTGTGTTTGGTTCGTAGGCCAAAACGGCAAAAAAATGCTAATATTATTGCTATATATTGCTAATATTATAAAGAACATGGTGTTTTTGTACCTGAAGTGACTCAGTCTGAATTATCGTAGGTGTCTAAAAAGAGTGGCATACCTGAAATATTGTCATTTTGCACGAAAATGATTTGATCGTGAATGTTATCTTATATTTTAGGACCAAAAATTGTATTTTACTGTATATACTGGTTGTCTTCTGACATGGCATTAATAACAGCCAAAATAGACATTTAAAAAAAAATCTTTCTTTGTAGATCTCTTATAAAACAATTTTTGAGAGGCGCATGTTTCTTGTGTACCGACAGTGTGGTTAGGGTCGTTTTCGGTTGAACGACGGTCACTTTCAGGTCTGTTTTGCAGTCCACACTCAGCATGACTGCCACCAGATAGAAAAGTGATTAACCAGATGAAAAGCCGCTACAGTACATTTATTATTATTATTATTATTATTATTATTATTATTATTATTATTAGGGTCAGATTTGGATGTTCAAAATGTTTTACGGATGTGCTCTGGACGGATCTCTATTAAAACGTACAAAAATATTTGTCCTAAATATTTGCCGAAAAAGAATTGTTTTTTTATTATTAATATTGGACTATTTTTTAACATTCGAATTCAGCTACTGTCTATGACGAGAGCCACAAATCCCATTTCCACCTTGATCTTTTCAGAGATAGTGGCCCTAGTAAACGCAAATATTCTAATTTGTTAGTGAGATACGAATAACTGGTAAATCTAAACTCGTATTCCTACGTAGCAAGAGCAAGTAATTCCTCAGTGAGCAAGTAAATTAAAAATAAATTATTATACACCGTTGTACAAAAAATACCATCATAGTGAAATAATTTTCCTATGATATATAATAAATATACATGTTAACTCATTTAAAATGAAAATTGTATTTTAAAGATGTCACCGAAACCAATACCTTCGCAATTAAAAAAGATCTGCAGGTTTCTGAGCCACAGAGGAGTGCATTTGTGCATCGTTAAAATACATCTATTGGGATCCAGCAAGCATTCAACAACTTTTTTTCAAATGTAAATGAACTTGTATGTATGGAAGATTAAATGTTGTTTACAACAGGATCAAAGTGTAGTAAACGTATGTGCAATATGTGATTCGCATTACAAGGCTTGTGGTTTTGTGGTTATGTGGTTTTGCTGCATACTGTTGACGCGAGGTTTCCGTTCGTTTAATTGGATATGGTGTGTTCGCCGTTCATATACATTGTTCTATTATTATTATTATTATTATTATTATTATTATTATTATTATTATTATCAAGCATTTTATTATCAAAAAATAACATTATTTTGCACTAATCTGTACGACTCAGTACATAGGTGTAGTTACGAATACCTTTCAAACATTTCAACAACTTACTTAAATATTCGATTACTTTAGTCTTAGTGAGACGTACTTCTAGGCAGTAATGAATCAATTTGGTACACGAAAAAATCAGGCGCTTTATTAGGAATTAGAATTTCCCAATGACCTGTAATCGACCTGTAAAGAAACATTTCTGTAGACATCTTGCACGACATATTTTGATGAGTATTCTATGGTCTCTGACCTTGCGTGTTTGCATCGAGCCACTTTGAGTGTTGCCTAAAATGTCTTACGTAATTCGCTGGAAACCAGAAAACTTGAGACAGCTTCCGTGACGTTCGACAGTTCCCAGAATTTGCGAGGTCGGTTCTTGTACTGCTTCCAACTCTGCGTCACTGTGGTCGAACAGAGAATCAGAGAAACTGATTTGGTCAGCCGCTCGGTATTTGAAGCTTTTCAAAACGCCAGTTTTTCGCAATTCGTAGTTGTCGAATCGTGGTCGAGGATGTGGTAATGCGAAGAATTTGCGGTTGTGCAATATTCTATGAAATAGAAATATTTGTGGAGTCGAATTAATCTTTCGGAGAATAAAACGAAGTTCTTTGAATTTAATTAAATATTACGTGTCAACCCATGGAATAAATAAGAATTCTGATTATGGAATAACAAAAAACCTGTGTACATTTCTGAATCCACATTTCTCTAAGTAGTGTGTGTGGAAAATTAAAGAATTGGATTCATTTTTCTAGCAATTTCTGTGTTTAAAGATATTTGATGTTTTCTCAGGATTCTGATTTCTTAATTAAACATTGACACTTTAAAACACTCAAAATTTACGACGAAAATAAAGTAAAGTTATTTAAATTGGAAATTAGGTTCCGACACGTATAAATGGCATCTCATTCGAATTACTTCACTTAATGTCATTTCAATCAGTTTATTCACGAATGCAATTCGGTTCCTGTATCGATTTACAGGAATCTTTTACCCAGTACAATTAAGAAGTAGGTGCTTGATTAGGTCAGAAATTTTGCAAGCGAAAAGCGCTCACGGAATATCAAGTGAAGATGTATTTGTGTTGAAACACATAAAAATATTTGAGCCAAGCTGTGCAATTAACTCGGAAATTTAGGGTAAGTCGTGTCACGAACTTTTCACTTTACGACATTAAATATTTGTGACTCTAAATTACCTAAAGTTGTATAATTGTATATTAAAAGGACTTAAATGTTTTGTAGTTAAATTGTTCCACCATATGAAATGATACGACGGATACAATCATTATTCTAAGGCTTATTATTGAACGCATTGTACATCTTATAACCTTTTTTTAGTGTTTCAGTTAAGTAAGTGTATTGTTTTCTTGAATGTATATTTCTATCATTACACGACCTTTTTGATGTAAAACGTCGACACAACGACTTTTAAACAAAGTTTAATACAAATATAAAAGTAAGGTCGATGTCTGAGCCTTTTCATTAACATTTCTGCCACTGCTCACTGAAAACACTCATCTCATTAGCACTGGGGTGTGATGGGGGACCGCCTCTTGGGAAGGGGGTGGGGGCCCTGACCTAGCGCCTTCCTGGGAGTTCCTCGCCCTTCGCCCTCCGCCCTCCGCCCCGCTCCGGTCCCGCCCCTGCCCTTGGCTGAGCGCGCGGGCGCGTGGCGTGGCGTGGCGGCGCAGGTGCAGGTGCAGAAGCCGGCGCCGGCCGCCCCCGCAGAGTCTCCGCCGCCGCCGGGGCCGGGCGAGTCGCCGCGCCTGCTGGTGCCCATCGTGCCCAACATCGCCGCGCCCAACCTGTCCGTGCCGGGCATCCCGGCGCCGCTGGGCGCGCTGCTGGGCGCCGGCGCCAGCCCGGGCGTCGTCACCATCCTGCACGGCGGCCGCCACATCCCCTACGTGCCGGGCATGCCCGGCCCGCACTCGCTCCCCGCGCCGCCGCCCCCGCTGCCCACCCCTCCGCCGGCGCCTCGGCCGTCGTCCGCGGCGCCCGCCACCGCGCCGCCCCCGCCCGCCGCGCGCCCGCTCGACCTGGCGCCGCCGCCCGCCGCCCGCACCGCCACGCCCCCGCGACAGCGGAAGCTCTCGCTGCCCGCCATCCGCGTGGACGCGCCCGCCTCCCCTGCGCCCGCCGACAAGCACAAGTCAGCGGCCGTGGCCGGGACAGGCCCGCCCCCGCCGCTGCCGCCCCCGCAGCCCGCGTCCCCGGCGCGGAAGCTGTCCTTCAACAAGGTGACCCCGCCGCCGCCCACCACGCCGCCGCAGCAGCAGGCCAGGGCCGTGTCACCGGCCACCACGAGCGGCGCGCAGGACGACCTGAAGCCGGCGGGCGCGGCCAACGGCGAGGTGGGGGCGGGCCGGGAGCGGTGGCGGCGACGACGACAACCACCACCAGCAGCGGGGGCGGCGACGCACCGGCGGCGGGGGCGCGGGCCAAGTTCCTGCGGCCGACGTCGCTGCCGCTCAAGCCGGGCACCTTCACCCCCAAGCGGCCGGGGCTGACGCCGGCCGTGCCGCTGGTCTCGCCCGAGACCCCGCGCCCGCGCAAGTCCTACGGCCAGCTCTACCTCAACGGCCACGCCTACACCTACCTGGGGCTCAAGGTGTCTACGCGCACCTTCTACTGCACGCTCAACCGGCCGCAGCCCATGTACGTGCTGCAGAGCCCCGACCATCCCAGCCTCTCCATGTACTCCAACTGGAAGGTGCGTGCGCGCCCGGCGGAGCGTGCGTGCGAGCATGGATGCGTGCGTGCGTGCTGGTGGCGGGGCGCGGGGCAGCGCGACAGGTGGCGAGGCAGCTTCTTTGGGGAGGGCGGCTCAAGGACACTTGCATGGTTTGGAGGTGGAAAGGACTTTTTTGCTACTGAAAATGAGTGAATGTGAGCGAATGAGAGCACTTTTCGGGAGATAAACTGCCTGCCCTTCGTATTACACCATGAAACGTATTGAACTTACGTTTCTATTTTTATTTATTTACTCTATTAACAGACATAAAACATTTCGTCCCTGCAAAATATTCGCGAAAAGTTCTAAATAAATGAAAAAAAGAACGGAAATACTTTAACACATTGTCTAACCAACATGAAAACATGAAATTGTTGTTTTATCTAATTCGATGTATTTACTGTTTATATTTAGCATAACGCAAATACATAGTTAATACGTGTACTAATTTTGTGGAAGCAAAAGTAGTACCCGTATAAACACGTAAAAGTAGTACACTTTTTTTTTCTTTTTTTTGGCGCTCTGAAATTTTGAAAGTTCCAAACGAAAATGATTCATTACAACAGAACGCGAAACAAACGTGGGAGATCATTCCATCGTTGTCTACGTTTGGTCATTGCTGTGAGCGTTATTTTTCAGTCGTTTAGTAACGCGTCTTTTTGCAGAGTCATTACTTTGAACCTGCGCGTGAATTGATCTTACATCATCCGGTGTGAAGTTCGAAGATTTGTGTAATATATGTTATCTACGGCTTACAAAAGTGCGATTATCACATACTAGTGCCAATTCTTCGTGACATGTAAATTGTTTCAGTGGAACTAAGCTCATAAAATTAATATTGTGTTCCCTCGCACATTCACCTGAACTAGAAAAGGCAACTTCGATTAAATGTATTTTAAGAACTGTCTGTTCTATTATCATACCAAAAATTAAATGCGAAAAAGAGATGTAAAAATTAAAGAAATTGGATGAATGTATTTTTTTTTTGGGATTTGCCTTTGCTTACAATTACAATCTTTCTGTAACCGGAGATTACTTTCATCAGTTACTATATACTGTAGTCAATCTGGAAATTGATTTGATTTATAGTAATATGTATTATTTGTACTTTTACAATATAATCTGTAGTAAACTGTATAAAAGTGTAGTCTGTGTAAACCTCTTCCATTATTGGTCTCAAGGAGACAGTGCATTCAAGCTAAATATAACACGAAGGTTTCAAATGGAACACCTTTGAACGCCCTTTGGCCCAATAGCGAGAGAGAAACCACAGCTGTTAAAACTTCGTAAAATATAATTTTGGAACTAGAACCGAATGAAACGATTTCGATTTCAGATTCGGTTTTAAAAGATATTTATAATTTCGTGTAACTTGTTACACTGGATTCATGTTTCATGAAACACTGTTAGTGTAAACCAAAGATGTCTCAATCGTTGATGGAGTAGATGTTTCGTTATTTATTTATTTTAAAATATCGAAATTTTTGCCTTGAACAGGAAAGGAAGCATTGAAAACCCCGATACATTGAATTCTGTTTCATTAACATTAATTTACAAATTACTTAATAAAAATATTGGAAAATTTCAGAAATTCAGAAAGTTTCAGAATGGAGTTTGGAATCATCTCGGAATCGAAACTTAAACCGAAATATTTAAATAACCGGAACGGTATTTAATATGAATTTGATGTAATTAACCAAATAAAATGTTAATTCCTGCTACCACTATGAATACAGTCTGCACCAGATCGAAATTGAGAAGGAATTTCCAAAAGCTTTTACCATTCAATTCCAACAATTCGGAACATTCACACTTTGCTGTTGGAAAATGACCATAGATTGCTTATGAACTGAATCTTCTAATTTGGATCATGTGCAGACCCCAACATTTAGACTCCTACTTACCTCATTATTTCTTTCAATTTGCCTAACTTTATTTGTTTTTTATTTACGTCTTGATTTAATTTTACTTTTTACTTAATTTGACTGACTATTGTGAATATTGTATTGAATATACACACAAAATGTTGACTCATCGGATCCTTCGAATAAGGGAACCTGCGTGTGTTAATTTTCCTGTCTATCCTCCCAGCTTCTCTCCTCCTCAACGTCGTTTTAATTGGACTAGTTGCACCTGCGTTTCCAAACCTTGTTTTTATCAACTCCGTCATTTTTCTGTCGGAAAATTATGAAAGACGTGTATTTATGTGGAAAAACTTAACACATGTTTAATTATACATTATCCTAATAAAACAACAAAATGTTTATATTATTATTTCATTGAGTTCAATAATTTCTCTCTTAATAGTTTATTGTAAATATAACCAAGTATGATGGGTGTAAGAACCCTTATTCTCACGGTAAAATGAGAATGTCAGAAAACTTAATCACTTTGGACAAAAAGTATTTCTCAAACAAGACCACAAATCAATAGATCCTCTCATTCTCCTGGTTAACCGACAAACTGAGATCTCCAAGGTCGGACTGTCTACATTTTAAATCAAGAGGGCCGTCTTTTGTCGAACTGTGTGACAGACATGACTAACACGAGGGGCAAGGGCAAGTATATAAGCAAACTACCTTTCTTGTAGAGATACGGATCATTTTTTATAACAATTTTATTTAATTAAATAGAAGGTTTTATTCTTCTAATGAATTTATTTAAGACCTTTCGTATTGAAATGGTAATTTTCACACACATTTCATGCTGAATATTTTATAGAGCAATTATGTAGCAATATAAAATAATACTTGCGAAATAAAAAAAAATATACTATCTTCACTAGAAATTTCGACCCGTTCGCAAATAAAATATTGAGGAACGTACCTCTGACTTTCCCTCAAGAGTGGATTCGAATGTCGCGGTCAGAGTGGCCTGATGAAAACGTATGGCCGGCTTTCGCATTTTCGATCTTTCCCGTTTCGACTCCCCCCTGATTGGCAGGGTCGTTGTTAGATCGCGCATTTTCCACTTTTCAGTACCGAGGTTTCAATTCCTTTCCATCCATCCGAAATTTGTGGTGGGCGAAGAGGGATCGTGCATGGTTTTCACGGGGTTTCCTGTCTCCCCTAAGTTTCGTTGCACCATCGTTCCGAAATCATTCAAATCATATCCACATCATCACCCCCTTCCGTTCGAAATTTTCGGGGTTTCCGTCTCCTTTGAGTTTCGTTGCACCATTGTCTCCCACCTCGCTGGTAGGAGAAACCCGTTTGGAGAAATGCCCACCGGTAGGTTGGCGCCGGATCTCGCCATCTACCGGAGGAAGATGCCGACACCTCCCGCGATAAAGCATACACTAAACGTACTGGACTAATGACCTTAACAGTCGACGCGCCAGGAATCACTAATCAACCATCCACCCAAATGGAGCAAAAGCCTTTTTCGTGTTGGGTCTCGCACCCGCACTCGCGAGTCGCGCTGCCCCCTGTCCTTCCTCGCGCCCCTCCCTCACGCTGCGTTGTGTGGCCGCAGGTGTGCACCGAGGCGGACCCGAACCCGCTGGGGCTGACGCCCGGCCGCGCCATGGCGCTGTACGACTCGCGCCACCGCCCGCCGGCGCTCAGCACGGCGCCGCGCCGCGCGCCCGCCGCCTGCCCGCCCGTGCTGCTCACGCACTCCTCCTACTGGCAGGCGCGCGGCCAGGCGCAGGCCGGCGCCAAGGCGGCGGCGGCCGTCACGACGCCCGGCCACGCCCCCGCGCCCGCCGCCGCCGCCGCCGCCCCCGCGCCGGCCGCCAAGGGCCGCGCCGCCTCCACCGCCGACAGCCCGCCGCCCGCCGCCAAGGGCGCCGACGCCGCCCACAGTGAGGTGAGCATCCATTAGTGGTTTACTTATAGGCCCCAACCCCCCAGTTTTAGAACAATGACACGCCAAGGAAAGTTCAGAACAGCACACTACATGGAGTGAAGTCAGCAACATACTTTGGAGTGGGGTCAGATTGTGTTAATGCCAAACGTAAGTAACGACAAGTGAAACGTGAAGAAAGACATATATGCATCACGATAAGCGTAACACCAGTTGTAGTACATAAACAGGCTAAATAAAAATTGGTATTGCCAATAATACATTACAAATAGTCTATATAATAAACATTTATAAGAATACGTAGCTTAACCGCTTCTAGATGTTCTTATGAAGGAATGTTAAGACGTAAAGAAAGATTTACCACACTTAACATTTTCTGGTTATACCTCAGTTAAAAAGTTTTGCTTTACACCCTGGTATACACAGTACCGAGGTATACACAGTATCTACGCCTTGCAAAGGCATGCCTGCAGGATTGCTGTTACACTGACAAAGTTAATGATCTCGTTTGTGCCCAAAAGAAGTGACACATCTAAAATATTTCATTTTGCAGGATTTGTTTTAAGGCGAGTGGAACCATTTATTTCGAGGCAAAACGAAAAGGGTTTTGCTGTAAAACTAAATTAATATTTAAACAAAATTATTAAAAAGAATGGAGTGTGACGTCTTCGGAACATGCAGTGGGTGGCTATCTCAATATATTATGAAATTGTTATTAGCTAGTTGGAGTTGCGTCATTATGATTCATCGTTCTGACCAAATAAGTTCATATGCGACCTGATCCACATTCACACAGGTGCTCAATGAAACACTCAGTGAGGATGTCGCCAGTGTTTATCCTGGGGTGGCAACTTCTAAGTAACTTTGTTGTCATACTTCTTATGTTACGCAAAGACGATGCTCTTTTGTAGGTTGCCCATCACGTACGTCGAAAATGTATTTTAACGGCAATTCGTGTACAGTGACTTTCCTCTATTAATTAGCTCTTTGTTTTTCAACTACTAAACCTTATTTTTTCAAACTGAATTAATAGATGCGAATTTTCTGTGTTAAGTGTAATTTAATCTGAATAAATCTTGAGGTTCAATTTTACTATAGTTCTCATTCATCAGTTGCAAAGGTCTGTTCTGTATCATTTACAATGAAACGCAATGATTTGCCCTTTTATTTTCTCTTTTTTTGGCCTGTGGTCCTCAGCAGCCAGTGCGATAGATACATTGGTAATTGCATATTTAGGATAAGAGTACGTGATCTTTTTAATTGTGGAAAATACATTTCAAGAGCACATCATGTTTTTGCCCTTTTTAGCAATAAACCCACGTAAAGATGCACATGTCCAATCCCTTCATCATAGAGTATCACTTCTATATTAAGTTTGCACATACGATGCACTTCCAAATTTTGTAAGATTATATCTCGCCCTGTAACATTTGTTTTTTAAAACTCTTGTGGTTTTCGCCTTCTGTCTCTTTCCTTCAGAAGTTTTTAAACGAAAATTCCATCTAGTTGTTTTGTTGAACCTCCTTTACGTAACAACTTTTCTGTGGAATATAGTTCTTAATTCGATAAGGGAATCGCTTGCAAGATCTAGTTACGATAAGCGAGTTTGATACATGTTTTTATAACAACCGGTTAAACATTTCATGAACAAAAATAATATTTGTGGGAAAAACGATTCGCATCCATTATTGAGTCAACATTCTCAGCTGAAAGTGAGCGAGTTTTTTTAACCACGTCAACAAACTCTTCAGTGGTTCTGTACGTTCAGCCACGCTTGTGATGTGATCGGGAACCATACTTTTGTCGAAGGCATTCCATTCATGGCGGTTTGGGAACGCTTACGAATCCTGCTTCTCATGCGTGATTTATTCGGTCAGCCGTTTGGTGAAGGTCAACGTGTGGGATAAATTTGGGTGTTTTAACATTACAAGAGGGCATTCGAAGAAGAAAGTGAATTGTTGAGGGCGTTACAATTCGTCATGAACGATATTTACAGCGATGTCTGGAAATGAATGATTTGTTTTTAGCATGTAATAAATGTCCGTGCGAGTCAGTCCCTTTGTTTAAAAAATACGCCCTTGTCGATTTGATAGGTCTAGGTCTGAATGATTTGGTTGATGAATTGACATATCTTACTCGTATTTTAAATATATAGTCTAGCCAAAGCTTCATTTATGATGATCGATCACATAGCCCTTCAGTTCAACTGATCTTCCACGTATGTCTCTTCATTTACTTGCTAGAAAGGAACATACAAGGACAGTCGTCAATACTATTTTGATGACAATTGAATATTATAAATACTATTTGAGATTTTGAGATTATTAAATAAAGATGAATAAGGGTAATATCAAATGCTTCTGATTTTTCTGTCCTGTCAGCCGAGTTTTGTATTCCTCCCGGGCTAGTTTTCTTCTTCTCGAACACTACAATGGTCGAACATCTCGTGAAAGACAACAACTATCGAATGATGTTTTCATTTTAAGTCTATTTTTTATTTTTGGTTATATTTTCATTTTAGTAGGTTTTTTTCTTTCGAATTCCATTTTGTTTTTATTTAATCCCTAGTTCTTTACCTTATAATTATGGAGGCACATTGTAATGAGTTAGAATATTAAACGTTCTGACACGTTGAAGTACCAGCTGTTTCATTCATTCGCAAGGAGTGATTCGTTTCACGCTTGCATCATTGACACGTCGGAGCTGTTTTTAAAATGTAAATGTTATTATGTATTTATATTATAGAGTAGTACGTGTGGAGATTCACTATTGCTTCTTTTGAGTAGTGCCTAGCAATTACGGAGCATTGCCTTCATGATCTCCATGGGCATCTTTCCAGAACAGCTTAACCTTAGCCTTGACACTACTCTGTATTCATTATTACCAACCAATACCCTCTAGAAATCTGGGCCACCTCGTATCGGCTGTTATCCCAGTGTCACCAACATCATACACGGGTGTCCTGGAATATTCGTAGAAAGTAACTGGCGGAATTTCATTAAATATATAATTTCATCTGTATGTGCAAAAGTCATTTGATATTCTTCTCTTTAATTTGTTAACTAAAGCGGCGTAGTTGCAGGAGATTCTTTTCATGATAATTAGATAAGTATAAGGGAGTACATAAATTATTGGTTATGCATTATAAGTATATAGTACGCATTCAATGAAAGGAAAATTATAAAATTGTTTAGAAGAAAAACATGGCGAGTTTTCCCATTGAATATATACGTATTCAGTTTAGAAGTACTTCATGAACTTTATCTTTTCTTTCTGTTTGGTTTTTATCATTGCAGACTTCAGCGGACCACATTGCCCATACTGCAGGAAAATTCAAAAATTAAGGTGTTCAATTTTGTTTCCGCACCTCTTCTCCCTTGGAAAATTCTTAATTCCCAATATACATCCTCAGATAAAACATCAACACAAAATGATTTAAACGTTAACGAGGGGGATGCGTGATGTACGAACACAGTCCTTCGCCTTACTAATTTGTAAAATACTGGAAAGTTCCTTTAACTTTAAGAACTTTCATCCTCGCGCTTATTAATAAACAAAATTAATTTACTATACAGAAAAGGTGGAATATTTATTTAGATATCTTCTCCATTACCACGGTTTAGTTTTCGTTATTGTAATATTTATATTAAGATATTGTGCTTCATAAAAAATAGGCAATTTTCCCCCCATTCTCATTTTACAATTCCCTGTAATTCAAGTGAAACATGGTTTTCAGATTATCACAGAAGAGCAAAACCCTTTTTCATATGGACATTTTGGGAAAACAATTCTGAGCCGTTTTCAAGAAAATGTCGTTTGAGAGTTTCTGAAAATGCACTATTTGAGTTCACAGTAGCAAACGTTTTAGACTACGAAAATTTCACAACAGGTTATTTGAAAAATGTGTGCCTACAAATGCACTGAAGTCTAAATACTCTTACAACGTAAATATACTCCAAGATGAACCAAAAAATAATGCATATCTGAATAATCAAAAATTGCAATCAAAGTAGGGGTTATGCCATGTGATTAAATGCGTTGTTCTGCATTTAAGAGCAACGTAAAAATTACTTTGTGCAAACTTTTGAAAAATTAGATGTTTTAATGAAAATTGGACATTTTATCGCACTTTAAAATGCACTGTTCTCTATTCGAGCAAAGTGTGAAAAAAAAATGGAGTCACTTTTGAGAAAAAATGAAAGTCACGAGTGTTAGACGTAAGGGTTTTGTATGGAGTACTCCCCAAACTTAATAATCTTCTAGTCTGACCAACGTGCGCTGGATACACATTCGTCCTTACGTATATACAAAACGGACATTACAGTCGAAATCTCGACTTCAAATTTGGACCGAGTGCAAGTTTATTCAATAGTACGAATACCCGACGAAAAGTTAAAAAAGGGGGGGAGGGAAACAGCCCGAAATTTCTAATTGTCTGTCAAGAAATTCCTTTCTCATTTCATTATTCATTTACAGTCTTCATTTTCCTTCGAGATGCCAGGGTTTTTCGTAGTGAGGTGCATAGCAATTCGTTCACATTATCGAGGATCTTATCGACTGTCGATTCACTTGTCCCTTGCAAACGAGATCCGATCAGCGCGAAGCGTTGCACGACCTGCTCGTCGTTCTGTCCTGGAGAGATCAGCGCAGCGTGCAGGGTGCGAGGCGTTGCGAAAGGCGCGGCGTGGCCCGCTCGTGGCCGACCGAGTCGCTGGGCGAGCTCACTCGCCATGCGCTCGCCCTCACTGCAGCTCCTGTTGCAGGCTGCGGCGGCGGTGGCGGCGGCGGCGGCGGCAGCGGCGGCGGCCAGCGGGGAATCTGCACCCAAGCGCGTGCGGATCTTCGACGGAGGCTTCGAATCCAACGAGGAGTACACGTACGTGCGAGGCAGAGGTGAGTGCTCCGTCGCCGGTGCCCACGGGACGTTGGTGCCGTTGTTGCGATTGGTGCTGATGGCGCCGGTGATGCCCATGGTGTTGTTGGTGCCGTTTGTCGCGCGACGTTTGTTTTCTTACAAATGCAGTTATGTTTTGAATGCGGTTATTGATTCAATGTGTTTTTTTTTTGTTTTTTTTAGTTTAAAGGCTACGAGCCTTTAAAGGGTAATCATTTCGATGTTTTCAAATAAACCTGTTAAAATGGGACATGCCAAAGAAAGAAATACTCCAAATATGTTGATTCGCGAGAAATTGTTTTGTCGGTTTTGTCATACAATTTTAAAATACTAAAATAGAAAATATCTGTCATAAAAATGTAACCCTTTAACTTCCAAGATGAATACAGTGTTTAGAAATTCGGAAAGTAAAAATCGTGGTTATGAAAACCCATAAAAAATATTTGTGGAGTATTTCGATTTGTGTATTTTACAGCTTAGTTTGACTTCGAATTATATTTTTACGCGTAGCCTTAGAAGTGTAATATGCAAAAGAAAAAAAATCAGCGTCGGAAGGAAAACAAGTCAAAGAGCATTAAAATATTTGAAATTCGTTTTAAAACAATAAAAAATATTAGCAAAAACATATTTGGATTTACGTGAAATCGAGAACTGGCTTGATTTTAGTGTCCCCGAAGATTTTTTTCGTAAATATACTGCAGTAAGTATTTGAAACGCATGTATATCAGGGACCTTGACTTACTTTTATTTCCTACAACTTCTTCAAGCAGTCCCATTTTTGGGAGGACATTGATTCGAGTTCCAAAATACCCGATGAATATTAGTAGTTGTAAATGGCGCCGCAAATACCAACTAATTAACCAGTCTTTGGTTCTCGGAAATTTTATAAAGAACCTTTGTCTTCGTTTCCAGTTAACTGATCTGTAAATTATTTTTCCTATGACACATGTAATTTTCTATCTTCGTAATTACTTTCGACGTGTCTACTGTCCGTATTACCTCGCATAGAACGTGTTTTTATTCATTGTAACACTTCATTACGTTTTCACATTTAACGCATTCCTACTCGCATTATATTATTCTAGCTATTTTATAGCGAATTATTGCTTGGAATTCACATTGGGAACAGCTCTAGTATTTAACGAGTGGTACCTGTTACTCAATTTGCACGGCAGTAAGTGTATTTGCAATGCCTGGTTTATCTGAATAAGAAACAAACGATGCACCATTTTGCTGATTCATGAAGTTGTGACTTTCGAATATACTGTCACGATACTGTTGATATAAATCGATGTCGTGATTGCTCGTTTTAGCACGCTCGATCAGACTCGTGACATAATTCTTTGTTTTTCTGCATTTGAGTTGTATTTTGATCTATATCTGCTGGTCGTTGATTTTGATTGTCATTAGTCTACCAGAAATGTCTGGATAGCTCATGATCAGTAATCAGCCAACGTGGCCTACGAACTGCATTGATTTTCTGAATATTGATGCATCAACTATCATCATAATGCATAAAATTATATTAAGAGTACAAAAATGCGTTATTTCGCTGTGGTATAAATGACCAGGGAATTATTGATGTGGGGTTAAATAAACTATAAAGTACTTGATTGAGATTATCTGCTAATCGATGGAATTGAGTTGAAAACTTGTCGTAACTAAATGATTCAGTGAACATGAATCAATGTCATGAATTGCAATATGGTGTGACATACAGTAGGTGTTTTGGAATTCTTCGTTCTCAGAAGTTTTTTATTTTATGTATATTAATCACACATGTAGTATCTGCTACTGAATTCGTTGTGCTGTCATTATGTTCTATTCGTGTTTTGGCATAAATTACGTTCGTATCGAATTAAGAAAGTCATCTATTTCCACCTGAAGTTCCTAGCCGTAGTTCTACCTTGCATCTTCCGAGACTCACATTTACCTGCATATTCACGCACCTTCGTCGCGTCTTCGGTGATTTGACCTTCCCATCCTTTTCTGTAGTGTTTAATTGGAAGGTGGCCAAGTATCAACAGTATCCAATTGGACTAACTACCTTGGATATTCTTAACTCGAAAAAACTGCAGGAAGGGGCTAGAGAAAGAAAAAAACTACTCCCACTGCAATACTTGCTTTCGCTGCTTAGAGGCTCCGAAAAATTAGAAGTAGCCCGTACGCCGATGCTTTGCATATTTTTCACTTTTCAGCTCCGTATTCATGATGGAAAGGGATAATTCCCAGTTTCCTTAATGATACAGTTGTCCACTGGGTTTAGAGCACCGTGATTTATTAACGGTACTACCAGAGGACTACCGATTACCACGATTACCTACCAGAGGAATTACCGATATCCACGAACTGCTCCTGGGGGCCTGAATTTATGGGGATTTATTTAGAAATTTTAAATTGCGGACGATGTTGCGGATGGTTCATTAGGGCGATTTCATGAAGGGAAATTATTAACTTTTTAAAATATTTCTTGATAAAATAATATACTAATTAATATAAATAACATTTACAACACAATAGATAACAATTATTAATATAAAGATTGTTCGAATGTCAAAATAAAATGATGTTGATACCCTCATTTTAACTATCTTATTTCAAAAATGAACTTGCGAAACTCTAACGATGAAACCACATGGTTAATGCGTCTTAGACTGATGAAAAGAGTGAAAATTCTTTTACTTAATTGACCGTATTTCACTAGTAAAATAATAATAATTTATACAAATCCATGAGGGGCACAAATTTATCAAAATCAACTGGAAGTCCAGACAACAAACCAGCGCGTGTTTATTTGTGACTGGATCCTCCCATTCGTGGCTGGCTCCACGACTCCCAGTCGTGACTGGCGACTGTCGAAGAACCGTGTGCCCGCAGCTTATTTCCAGCTTCATTCACAATCAGCGCCTAACAAGCAGACGCGTGGGAGAGTCCATCGGCCCGCGGGTGAGGGGAGTGTTCCCTAACGCGAGATTCAGACGGCCTCTGCCCCATGCTCGGCGCGAAACCGCAGCTTACAGCTACACCCTGACTCAAAATGTTCCTTAGACCGTGCTTGGGGAATACAAGTGCAACCTGTCTTCGCCGCTTAATGTACCCAAACGACACAAGTGCACGAAATATTTTTCTCTTACGTTCTTCTCTAGCTCCATGGCTGTGTGAAAAATGTACTTAAATACTGCTGCCGCCGATCTCATGCGAAGGGTCTGAAGGTCGTACACAAAATGTTGTTACCGCTTTGGACACTCCGAAATGACTCGAATGCCATGCATAAAAAGGTTCCTCCAGTTATAGTTGCATGGGGTCTGTAAAGGCCCAAAGACCGAGTTTAAAATTCAGCATTTATTTGCACTGAATAGTGATTCAAAATGGCGCAAAGAGTGACGAAAGGGGAATATTCTGTTAGCGATGTATGTTGGACCGAAATGGCTCAAAGGCTGTACGTAAAAATTTACCATACGACTTTCGTACAGTGGTATAAAATAACCTCAAAAGCAAACAAAGAGCATGTTTTATTCGGACGTAGCTTTGAAATGCCTCAAAGACCTTTGATTCAAAGAACTCCTTTTAATGCTGTATCCTCGGCCGAAACGGATCAAATGATATAAAAATGATGTGTCAATTTGTTTGGATACAAATTATGATGATAAATATTTTACGGGAAGAAATTTTATTAGATGTAATGGAATAATTTAAGTTTTTAATGGCAATTCATGGAGAAGAAATAAAGACAGACATATCAGAAAATGATTTCGAATTCATGGGACTGCATAAAATATAACTCAAAAAAAAAAAAAAAAAAAAGAAACTTGAGTACATTCTTAATTCTTTGCATAAATGGGAACTTCACAAATATTTCTGCACTTTTCTGGAAATATACAAGGGTTGGGGCGTAAGTCACGGCAACATTTTTTTTCCGATAATACGAGCACGGCTGGAAAAAGTGAAAATACACATGAAAGGATGAGGCATGAATTAAGTGCATGAACATTAACGACACACCAAAATTGCTTATCATATTTAAGGTATTTGAAATGACGGAACTGGTTTTATGTTCCAAAGCATTTTACCATATTCGAGTTCAAAACTTTCCAAAAGCATTACATACCCGTTCTCAAGGCCCAATTAGGTAGATGCTTGATTACCGCATGTGCCAAATCGGTCCTCAAACCTACTAGTCGCCCCGTACGTTGCTGATCACAGGTTGCTACGCTTCCTCGCAGAAACTCACTTGCCATCTCGCGTCTCTCCGGTATGAAAGGACATTACTCCCAAAAGCTTCCACCAATTCTCTGTGACA
This sequence comes from Acheta domesticus, assembly GCA_031308135.1. Lineage (NCBI taxonomy): Eukaryota > Metazoa > Arthropoda > Insecta > Orthoptera > Gryllidae > Acheta > Acheta domesticus. Next base: position 153,857,171 of record JAHLJT010009436.1, on the reverse strand, counting down.
TCGGTCATTTCTTCCACAGAGCATGTGCATCTTGATGCGCTGCCATGAAACGAGTTACATTCATCTCGCGCGGCGACAGTCAGACAACTGATTTTGCACTGTGCTTATAGAGACTCACAGAGCCACCTGCTGTTGTGAACATACTTCAGTACTGCATTTCTTTTACGCAACATATCAAATTTGTGATCCGATAACTTTTAAAAAAATGTAGTTGCCCCAATCCTCGCACTTTGATGTCAAATCTTGAAAAAATATTGGAATAAGGAAAATGAATAAATTTTTAAAAATCTAATAGTAGCTCTCCCCTTCTGAAAGCGCTTACTCGAGTATATGAGGGAGCAGCCGAAGCGGGCCGTCGGAATCGTCTGGGCCCACTGTGCGTCGTGCGAACGCAGGTGCGTGTGCGGGGGCTTGACGGCTCCGCGCGGAGCGTGCGGGACGTGCCACGCATGCCGGGCCAGGCCGGTCGGTCGGGCGGTCGGCTGGCTGGCTGGCTGGCTGCTGCGCGCGCTGCAACAGCTCCTCGCGCAGAGCGCAGCGCAGAGATGCGCAGATGCCGCGGGACCTCTCGTAAATTAAGCTCCGGCGCGGCGGCGGAGGGGAAGGAGGGACACGGACGGCGCCAGCCGCGTCGAAACCACCGACCGGCGACTGTCTCATGCAGTGCTTTCCACCCGCTGTGCTCAGAGACTACGAAGCGTTCAGAGAGACTAGAACCATTCGGAAGGATTCTCATGTGTGTATTCTACGGAAATATCTGGTGAATAAACGGAGCAGTTGTGTTGTATTTACTAGTACGTAGGGATCATAGACAAAATAATACAACTGTTTTCGACGTATTTATAACATTTTAGCACAGAATTTTTCATCATGTACAAAATATGTGTAAGTGTTAAAGGTTTCCTGATATACAAAAAAATATGTGTTACATAAAACTTTTTCGTGTCAAGTGCTTAATAGATGCGGGAAATAGGCCACTAACCTGAGGGCATTTCTCGCATTTCCCACTCCTTGGGTTCTCTATGTCGAACCCATGGAGGCTACGGACACGATACAAACCTTCAAACCTGTTAAAATGACATTGTTTCATTTCGAGAGTGTAAATATTTTAATGTCTGATTGATTTGATGTGTAAGAAGAAACGTATTTCAAGATTATTATCATAGAGCTTGTAAACAATTTACGCAATATATTTAACATGACAGTTACAAACAAGTGTACTGTCTCTCGACGTTTAGGATGCATAAAAAGGCATGTTTTTTTTTATCTTCGTCTCGTTTTTATGGATGTGAGATCATGGCTAACTCTCCATATGACTCGGGTACTTTTCGTATTTATTATACATTTTCCGTCTATTTATTCCATGAAAACGTCCATTTATTAATTCAGCACAAGCTTTTTAATTATTTAATAAAATACGGCATTATCTTACTTTATCCATCATCTTTCTAAACTTAACAAAAATGATTCACAATAACGTTACGTCAATTAAATGTTCACTATACCTCTGGTTACTTACGAGGTTTTGATTTTTTGAGGAAATTATAATTTAAGCAAATTATCATTGATAGCTTTTGGAGATCAGGTAATATAGTGCATTTTGGCGCTTTTGCTGTTATTACCAGGCTGAAATATACAGTTGAAGCCGTTTACAGGGCCGTTGAAACCTAGAGGCCCATAGGCCATTGAAGATACAACGATCTCCCTTTCAACCATGATTGTTACACTTATTGATGTCGCCAAGAGCGACGAGCAGCGTAGAAATCATGAAAGTCATTAAATTGTGTGAAAAATCTTGTTCCCCGTGAAAAACGATAATTATTTGTCGATCGACGATGTGAAAAGCTTCTTTAGTTTGTACTTGATTGAATTTCTTCCCAATTTTTTCCGCATTTGCGTATCCATTTTTCCTGCACTATTAAATGAGATGACTTTTCACGATATGCGAATTTACAATGTTCTATCCAATTTCTTGTTGCTTAGTCCAATCAGGGCGCTAACTCCATTGCTTTCATGCTCTGGCCCAAGCTTGTTCTTTAGGGCATGTTCACGAGAGTACAATGGTGCAAGAAAAATGGGTAGCTAATATATTGGTGAATAGTCAAACATTAATCACGAGATATTACAACCTTTAGGGACCAAGGTGGTCCGGACTTCCGTTCCTTTAAACCAGGTCCTAGATTACGTACGTTTTGAAATAATGGGGGTTGATATTTTGTTCTCGGCGCCTCGTAGTTCCGATCGTGTATGTGGAAGGGACGGCGCGCTGCGATGTCCTGCAACAGGCCGTGAAGGCAATGGAATATGACGACCTGAGGCAATGACATTATCTGACATTCGATATAAGACGCGACACCTCTCGAGACGCAACGACGCGACACCTCTCGAGACGTAACGACGCGACACCTCTCGAGACGTAACGACGCCACACCTCTCGAGACGTAACGACGCGACACGTCTCGAGACGTAACGACGCGACACCTCTCGGACGTAACGACGCGACACCTCTCGAGACGTAACGACGCGACACCTCTCGAGACGTAACGACGCGACACCTCTCGAGACGTAACGACGCGACACCTCTCGAGACGTAACGACGCGACACCTCTCGAGACGTAACGACGCGACACCTCTCGAGACGTAACGACGTGACACCTGTCGAGACGTAACGACGCGACACCTCTCGAGACGTAACGACGCGACACCTCTCGAGACGTAACGACCGCGACACCTCTCGAGACGTAACGACGCGACAACCTCTCGAGACGTAACGACGCGACACCTCTCGAGACGTAACGACGCGACACCTCTCGAGACGTAACGACGCGACACCTCTCGAGACGTAACGACGCGACACCTCTCGAGACGTAACGACGCGACACCTCTCGAGACGTAACGACGCGACACCTCTCGAGACGTAACGACGCGACACCTCTCGAGACGTAACGGCGCGACACCTCTCGAGACGTAACGGCGCGACACCTCTCGAGACGTCACGGCGCGACACCTCTCGAGACGTAACGGCGCGACACCTCTCGAGACGTAACGGCGCGACACCTCTCGAGACGTAACGGCGCGACACCTCTCGAGACGTAACGGCGCGACACCTCTCGAGACGTAACGGCGCGACACCTCTCGAGACGTAACGACGCGACACCTCTCGAGACGTAACGACGCAACACCTGTCGAGACGTAACGACGTGACACCGCTCGAGACGCAACGACGCGACCTCTGCAGATACAGCAATGGGACACCGCTCGAGATATAACGACGGGACACTTCTTAACGCGCACAGACGTATAAGGACGAGGAAAAGCTGCAAGGGGGTTAGGAAGGTGAGGGACACTGCAATTAGAGTTAAAATTGGTGACTGGGCGGGGCGCGGGGCGGCGCGTGGGGGCGCATCTCTCCTCCTGACGTCGCGCTCGTGCGCGTGCGTGTGTGCGTGTCGCAGGGCGCGGGCGCTACGTGTGCGAGGAGTGCGGCATCCGCTGCAAGAAGCCCTCCATGCTCAAGAAGCACATCCGCACGCACACCGATGTCCGCCCCTTCACCTGCAAGCACTGCAACTTCAGGTGAGCTGCCGTCGGCGGCGCCGCCCGCGGGACTTGCTCCTCCAACCACCCTCTTCACACATGGGACGGACGGGGCTCCACGCGCTTCTCACACGTGCGATGCTCGCTGTTGTTATCGAACGCAATGAAAAAATCTGAAAGCATTTTAACCGAAAATGGAGATTTCAAAGGATATTGATTCTAACCAGATTTTCATAAAACATATACTGGTTCTCCTGAGTTATATTAGGGGAGAAGATTGCTTATTATTATTCTGGTTAGCATTCACAGGAATTCCAGAATTTTATTCCGTTAACTTCACGTATTATACAACTATTTAATCGTACTTTGAGGACTGCCAAGTAACGGTTTCTCTAAAGTAACTTTTTCTTTCCATTTCATTTTTACTGAACGTACTACTTATCTCTCAGCGTAAGAAATGCAGAAAATTGTTGCCTCGCTAGTTAATGAATAACGTCTACCATGAAGCCGTATTATTTCGAGTAATTAACATGTCACGAATTCCTGGTAAATAAAGTATTTTTACTCTCCGACAATTTGTGCTATTACAATTCTTAGAATAAAAATTTCTGAATGCAACATTTTAATACTGTTCTGGGAACGTGACTTTCCAAATCTGGCAGTCTCCTTCTGAACTGCATATCAGAAACAATAGTAATATTTATGTGAGAGTAATGTGAAGTTTGTACCTTGTCATATCCTGCAATGAAAATACATTTCCATTTACTTGTCATTCTGAGAATTTATTTTGAAATGATCAACGTTAATAAAATAATTCCGAAGCTGAGAAACTGAACTAAATTTGTTCTTTTATTGATAGCAATAAATTGTGATAATTTCGGTGAAGATAAGATCGTTAACGAACTTCTTTACGATTCTGAGGGATAATGCTTTATTGCAAAAAAGTACTTTTAGCATCCCAAGAGACGTGGTTTCATATCTTGTCGGTTGGTTTTGGAAATAACTTCTCTAGAGATAGTGAACATTCTACAAAAGCATCTCACAGACGATGTGCGTTTGCAGACGATCGATGAAATGGTACGCTGTAAATCACGTTTATAGTGTGCTTCTGTCAGTTCGCGGTACGTTATGTCGTGTCTTTAATTGGGACAGATAAGTGTAGTAATTCAAATGAATAAAAAATACCATATTACCTGAAGTTGCCGACAGGTTGACAATTTCATTCGTATTTATGCATTGCTGAAGTTGTCAGTCTCAATGAAGTGAAAAAGAATTACGCGCAAGTAGACCGTGAAAACGAGGTGCATAAAAATATTCATAGTTTAAAAATGAAATATATAAGGTCGAAATTTGTGATGTTATTCTAGTTTGATTAATGAGAATTTTTAGAGCATAACTTTTTAAATCTTTTTGTATACTTATACATCGATCGATCTAAATTTTGGACTATTATTTACAATAATCATTGCACAACGATAACTTAAACAAATTCAATGTCATTATGAATAACTGTAAGGCAGTGGTTAATTTTCTCTTACGCGAACGTGTTTGTCTGTGCGTGAAGCGAACCCATTTCACTGACTATGAGATCTACCGACCGCGTATCTTCAAACGTATATCGTCTGTGGGAGGCGACGAGTGCGGAGGTAGGGGCGAGCTCCGACCTGATGGGCGTTGTTTGTGTGGACGGGTGCAGCTTCAAGACCAAGGGCAACCTCACGAAGCACATGAAGTCCAAGGCTCACTACAAGAAGTGCGTGGAGCTGGGCATCTCGCCGGTGCCCACCGTTGTGGACGACTCGTACATCGACGAGGAGAGCCTGGCCCGCCAGCAAGCGTTGCGCGCCGCGTCCGCGGCCTGCCGCTCGGGCTCCGGCAACGAGGACGACGAGTCGGACGACAACGAGGACGACGACGACGACGAGGACGACGAAGACGACGATGAGGACGACGACCAGCTGCACATCGTCGAAGGTATTCGGCACCAGCCATGTGGCGCCCCGGGCACCGATCTGGCGCCCTTTCGTAGACACGTAGTGACACTCCCAATAGTTTCTGCCTGGTTTATTCTTAATGTAGTGAACGATGAAACGAGAATGGAATTGCCGGGTGTAATGATTATTCCATCCTTAATTTCATCGTAGTGTTGATGATGCTGCAAGTTTTGTTTTTACAAACAATTTATACTACACTTCGGTTTCGAGGTTTAGTACTAACTTGAGCATCGTCATTCTGGGAACTTCCTTAGCACATTTTAATTCTTTTATGAGAATGCTGCATTTTCTCCTTTGTCACGAAAGTATTCCAATAATTTTGTGGCACATTTTTAAGGTTTCCAATGTACATGTTACTCTTTATTAAGAGACATCCGATTTTGCTTGCTCATATCCACAAGTTGTTTGAATTTCCTTCACGTTCCTCTCCTGCATGCGCCAGCTCGATGACCTCACTCACTGAAATTACTCGGGCCATCCGAATGTGCCCTAAACGTCTTCGACACGGCACACGTGGCGGTTGAACCTGGCCGTTACGTCAGTGCGTCGGCAATAATTTCGACGGCCTGCCGCGAAACCCTCACGCCCCCGTTTTAAACTTCCTGGCAATTTTGCTGCAACCTTTCGGGAGGTACGCGCCGGGAGCGTGCAGCGTTCCGAGAACCGGGCGACTCAGAACGCGAAAACCACAAGCACGCGGACGTCATAAGCGCAAAACAGCGTCATCTCGCCAGAGGTCCGGTTTGTTGACGGCGCGCCGCGCTGCCTCGGAAGAGCTTAAGGCTAGGCGCCGTTACAGTTCACGGAATAGCGATTCGTAGAGCATCAACGCCGAAGGTCTCGGTCACCAACCGGTTGGAAAAGAAAGAAAAAAAAAATGTACTGAGAAATGTGGACGCAGCTTTATAAAAAGAAATGTTATCCATTGGAGAATGTACCTTCGCTAAAAGAAACATTTTTTAGAGGTACCGTACGGCTTAATCATGTCTATTAATAGTACTTTTCTCTTCGGCTCGTTTGCTGCCTCCAGCAGAAACGTTTGGCGGAGACTTACGTCATCGTTACGAAGGTAAGGGCTCCGTGGGTCTTCATTTCAAAGCCCCGCTGGTTTTCGGTTTCTTAGAAGTTCGAAGAATCCGTACAGAGGGGGAAATAAATACACGTTGCCCCACGTCTCGTAAGGTGCAGTTTCTTGTTACTTAAACTCGTAACCTCGCTTTTAAATAGACATTCTGCTTTAAGGGATTGCCATTCGTTTATTTCAGCTTTGTGTTGTAAATATGTTCTATTTGAAAAATTCAATGAGCAACTCTAATTGGAGAATATGTTTGAGGCATTTCTAACTCAAAGCATGATGCATGTTCTTCAGCACTTATTTATGTCTATATTAAGAAATCCATGCATGTGAAGTAAACAACCTGATATTATACATCCATTACAATTTTGTGGAGATAGCGGAAGAAATGCGAAAAAAAAAATCGTAAAATTAAGCTTTTGGGGTTCGTAGTAGAAAGAGCAAGGTATGGTGTCCACTGTGGAATCATTTTCTTGGTATTTGCGGCGTCAATTTGTTCCACGAACAGTGAAAAACGAGTTAATATGTTTATAGAATGTCTGTCTTTCATACCCTCTGACATGAATTTAAAGTTGCCGAAATGATTTGTATGAATGAATGTAAGAAATGTAAAGAAAGCTGTTATAACCAGGAATACAATAATATAACCTATTGAATAAAATAATTTATTGAGGTCACAAAATAGCTTTAGCATACAGCGCAGGTTTTGTAACGTTTAAAACGTGAAAATTGTATTAAACTTCCTAATAGGAATTTCTTTCAGCACCATTGACACATTTGAAATTTGCAGACGTCCGCAAAATCTGATCCCTCTTTGAGTCTTAAGGCGAGTTAACAACAGAAAGATCAGCAGAGCAAAATCGGGAAGGTAGGTTGGATGACCAACCAACAGTCACGCCATGCTGATCATGCCACGCCATCAAGAACATTGAATGGATCATATTTTGCGGAGACTGCACAGTGTAAAGCAAGGAAGTGTACGAAGGAATCGCAGTCGTCGAATGATGAAACGCAGCTCTCCTTATTTCCGGTAAAGGAATGCGTATTCGTTATTTAATACTTGTCGGTATTTCATGCAGTATATTACCACTTGAACCGTTCTCTTATTTTATTTCATGGGCCATCATTCCTTCTGATTTTTCCAGAAGCTTCGGCGATAAACAGGAGACTTAAATTCGACTTAAATCCTTCATTCACTGATGAAATAGCAGACTTTCCTGCAATGTAATCTGTTAAAAAATGTGAGTCCTTTCTTGTGGACTAGTTCGTTCCAATACCAGTCGCGTAAGACAGCGCAGATGAGCCACATATGTTAGGGGGAAAATGCAAATTATATCACGGCTGATTGATTTTCAGTTCAAGTGCATTCTCACTGCAGTAGCATTCAATTAATTTAAGAGGTGTAGGAGTGACCGTAGATTCCTCACATGACATCTAGAATGCATTTTAGCGTGGGATGTCGGAGGCCTAACATCTCTAAGCGTTCGCGCATGTGTAATTCCAGAGCCGAAGTCAATGTTTTGGTCATCGAGAACAGTTTTAAATCCTACCGTTCTGTAAGTAAACGTAATGACGAAGCCTTCAAAGGCCGTGTTACCTTCTGTGACGATATTGCAGAAGTTTGAGCTGGTGTAAGTGACAGTAAGGGTGTAAGTGACAGTAAGGTGACAGTAAGTGAGATAAACTATAACTTTTCTCTTTTTCGCAGACAAAAGATTTCATATTTGCATCCTTCGTAAGGAATTACGAACAAAATCCGAAATTCAGCAATACTTCCGACACCACGACACTTGTCGATTTGAGGGCTCATCCTCAATTACGAATAGGTGGAATGAGTGTTTTTGCGAACGTAGTGCAGTATAATAAGGAAATAATTCCAGTGCGCGCGCGCGTGTGTGTGTGTGTGTGAGAGAGAGAGAGAGAAGAGAACTGTGGGCGAGGGCGGGAGAGAACTGTGGGTAAGAGAGAGAGAGAGGGAGAGAGAGAGAGAGAGAGAGAAAACTGTGTGGATGAGGGAGGGAGAGAATTGTGTAGGTGAGGGAGGGAGAGAACTGTGTGGGTGAGGGAGGGTGAGAAAAAAGGAGTGTGGTGAAAGACTGCGGAGGGGAAGTGTGACTGTGGGTGCGAGTGTGTGCTGGGGAGTGGAACCTTCCACCCTCTTGAGCCGTTCCATGCTAAGCGCTTCTCGCTGACGCGCGCCTGTTCCCGTTGCAGACGCGGAGGGCGAGTCGCGGCTGGAGCGCGAGGCGGCGCGCGGGCTGCTCAGCCTGTCCGCCCAGGCGCACGTCAGCGCGGGCCTGGCTGCGCCCTCCGCCCGCCCGCGCACCTACCCCTACCGCCACTCGCCGCCGCCGGCCGCCGCCGCCTCCGCCGTGGTGAGCGTCGCCGCCGCCGCCGCGGCGCACCCGCCGCCGCACCTGCTCTCGCCGCACGCCCCGCACGCGCCGCCCCTCACGCCCACGCTGGGCGCCGTGTCGGCGCACACGGAACGCGAGAAGCTGTCCCGCAACAGCGGCCTGGCCGCGGAGCCCATCCGCCAGCGCGGAGGCGCCGCTGTGTTGCTGCCGCCGCAGGTAAGGTGCACGTTGCTGGCTCGTTGCTGGCCCACTGCATCCCGCGGTCAACTTTTCCTACTTCTTGCCTACCTCTCCTGTACTGCGATTTTTCTAACTCTGCCCATCAAGCCCCTATGGCCAATCACACGGTATTTTGCGTCTTTCTCCGTTGTGCCTGCTGGAAGTCGCATGATCGCAAGCACTGCTTGATAACGGTCGCGATCATGCGATACCTGGCGGCACGACTGAGAACGTCACAAAATATCGTGACATTCTATCCTGAAGACGCGCCTTCAGGGGCAAAGTTAGAAAAATTGCAGTATAAAAGGCATAGCCTGACTGCATTCCGTTTCATTATTCTCCTTAGTGTAAGGATTGATTTCTACTTGTACCATGACCTGCTTAGTATTATAGTGATCGATTGTAATTAATCCACTTCTGAGTGTTTTCAAGAAACTATTTAGAGCCGGAGTTGCCAGAGTTGCCGAAGTTGAAAACCACACGTAAAGGGTTGTGGAAGCAAAACTTGAAACCTTTTGTCATGAGCATTATCTTAGCCCGCTGACTTAACGTACACAATTCCGAAGATTCTGCCATGTTCTCTTGTGTTCGAGATTTTTCACTGGTCTAGTGTGAGAAAATCTATTTCAGGATCTTATGGATAGAAACTGGACAATTTTTATTCCTTCCGAAACACCTGATGAACGAAACGGGATGCAATCGGGCTATGGCTTCTCAGGTCACGAAAAGTGAAAGGAAGTTGGCTCGGAAGCTGGGATGAGGGAAAACTGACCGCGTAGTGCACTCGGGCGATTTCTGCTTGTTCTCCTTTGCCTTCCGGGCTGGATTTCTGTTATTATTATTTTCTTGTATGTGTGGCGTCTTCGTCTTATTTATCACTTCTCCTCCGACCCCTTGCATTTCTCCATCCCCCCTTCTAAACAAAATTCTACCGTCTTGTGGTCCACCAATTTCTGGACTATATCATTGCATCCTACCGTCTTTGCGTCTCTTGCATGTCTGCCGACTTCCGAGCATCCTTCACAATTGCAAAATGAAATATCTATAACAACCACACCCAGATTTTCCTTCTTTCTATTAATTTACAGAAGCCATGGATTTTCGGTGGAATAGGGTCTAAACACTTGGGCTCCTTTCGAGCCATCATTTAAATTTCTTCCCTGGTTTCGTATTTCACTTATTTTGATTATTGTTTTATTTTTTTTATTACTGAGAACCAAATGAAGAGTATCCTAAAATATTCTGCCACATCTGGCTTTATTCTCTTCTTGCAACCATACCTCCTTCATATCTTTGAGTAGTTTATTTCTTTGAGGAGTCAATTATCGTAAACTTAAAGCAGCAGTATTATGTTAGAAGTTCCATTGCCTCTGAATTTTCTTTGAGTCTTTAGCTCGATTTGGGTGGCAAGGGACCGTGGGACTTCAAAAGCAAACCAATAGTTTTGGAAGTCAGTAAATGGGGTTACATACATGAACGATAAGAGATCTGGGCCCCAATTGCCCTAATTAGTATAAATATCGTGGAAATGGTATGTTGATAGAATAGTGAAGTAGTATGTGTAGACATTTGTTGTAGAATATTTGCTCTGAGGAAAATAAAAATTGTTTTCAGTATTTTTTTTGTAGAATCCAAAAATTATATTACAATACCCGAAATCAATATTAAGAATTTTTCCAATAACTCCTTTTTGTCATTGTGTAATCTACATGACTTTATACTCTGCGGTCCTTTTCGTAGTTTCTAAAATATTATTTTTTCCTGGGTACATGATCATTTCTTGATTGTCAATCTCGTAGAGATGAAGCAACTCTGGATTGTTTTCAGTTGTTCAGTTAGTGGTTCTATTATCTTGAACCAAACATCTCCGCCATCATGTTTTGAGGAAACAACCGTCCGTCTTCTTGGAAGGCTAGCAGGATGCAAACAAATACGTCACCATCCCAAATTGTGACACCAGTCGCGAAGCCTGTAACCATATACAACTAGTGGTGCTACAGAATGGCTAGAACTTTCTCGTACTAATTAATTTCCTAATTTTTTTGGCTGGGTCTTGCTTTTCGGTCATGCCCCATCCTCTTGACTGCTGCCATCTATCGCCGCCCAAACATCATTTTTTTAATATTTACTTAATTTTTCGGTTTCTTAATGACAGAAATGAAAAATTATTTTAAGAATATAATAGAAGAGTAAAACCTCGTCCTATAATGGAAATGTTTGTTGAAAAATTCGGATCAGTTTTTACGAAGGGTTTAAGCGTTACTATTGATGCCAAATTTGAAGCTGTTTTTCACAAACTATTAAGTTTTCGAAAAAATGTATTGAAAATTGTTTGAAAGAAACATTTCAAGCTGTTTTTGTGAAAATTGCGTTTGAGCGTTTCTGAAAATGCCGAATTTTGAGCTCGTTTTCACAGACAACTTGACGGACTTCACATCGCACTCCCCTTCGTTCGTTTTTGGCCTGCTCCGAATCCCTTGACATTTTCCTCTCATCGTGGGGCCTTGTATTTAGTCATTTAAATAATATCCTGACATCCTCTATTATCTCCAACCACATTTTGTTCTAGTATTCTCATAGCTTCCAGAACAGGTATTACCCAATAAGTTTGGCTCTCTTTCGTAGATAACATTATATACAAAATGCGAGATTCGCCATGGACTTGGCAACTATGTAAAGATCAGGGGTGAACTGAAAACTGTAAGAGATTTTATTTCTCCCTAACTTAATGTATATTTATTCATTAAGAACAACTGTGATCGAGACTTTTTCTGAAATTTGAATCAGTTAATGGTAATTATTTTTATTTATTTCCATTTTTCTTTAATTTACCAAACATGCCTTAAATTATTGTGTAATGTCCTGCATCAGGGACCTACCTATATTACAAATGTGAAAAGGAAATTAAACCACAGAAACAAGCTCTCAATACGATTTGTAAGAGATCTTTTACATTTATTAAAATTACAGAAACAAATCTAGTGACTGTCGAGGTATTTCACGACGGAACAACTTTACCAAGACAACTGAAAACGGGCACGCTTCATGTTTTTCAATGACTGGATTTCCGAAAAAAAAACAAGTTATGTCAACAGATCCAGGAGTAATTAATCTTATACAATACATGTAGTAATAGATATCAATAACAGACAATTTTAAAAAATTTAAAAAAAAATTAGCTGATCACCTGAACACTAATTGTAATTCATATCCATATCGTTTGTATCATTTTTCTGTTTAATTTGCAACAGAAAATTTCGACTTCTAAGAATCAAGGCAATCAAAGTCCGCTGAGTGCGAAATAAATTGCGCTATTCACTCACGATCATTTTCACTTTGTGAATTATTTCACAATTTTACTACAAACTTAATAAAAAGTCCCTGTTTGTAATTAGAATTCCAACATTTTCGAAAGCGAGCTCTCTGGAAATTCACTGGCATTCCCTCCATGTTGTATTAATTTCACCAGCAAACACAATATTCAACCATCGTTTGTATTGCAAATTCTCGTACATAAATCTGCATGAGAATGGAACCTGACTAGTCACGACGTCACCAACCGCGTTTAGAGGTCGGCTAATAAGACCGACAATAGTTAACAATGCATAATGCCTCAGACTGCGTCAGTGATTTTTAACGTAATGAATATGCAGAGTAGTGATATAATTTCAATGAAATAGGGTTGATGATGATGTTTGAGGAGTGATTTCAGGATCCAATCCTCGTGCTAGTATTCTCCGTTTTGACGCGATGCTATCGTCGTTCCATCATCGGTGTCGTCGAACACCACACGATAACCACATGTGCTGAAGGTCTTTTTCGTTTCCTTGTTTGAGTATGTTGCTGTTGTAGCTCCATTCGTTCTGTAATGAATTGGTCTGCTGTTGTCTTTATGATTTTTTCCCCCCAGTATTTTATTCTATGTCTCTGTGTCTATTTTTGTTCTTCTTATTGCACTTGGCTTTCTTCGTACTTTTTCGGCTGTGCGAATGTCTAACCAGATTATAAAATAATATCCTATCCGTAGAACAAGTCATCAATATTCTGTGCTCGGATGCATGGTTTAACCGTAAAAGCAACTGAGCCACAAGTTGACATGGTACTACTCCACGTCACCATCTGGTTTCTCGCGAGAGCAATCACTCCTCTTTGGCTGCGTGCCAGTGTACTAATAGGTGTTTACTGGCGCTGGCGTGACCTTTGCTCGTGCGTGGTCCTCAGGCGGGCGACCACCGCTACTACTTCCCGTCGGCGCGCGCGACGCCCGCGGCGGCGCTGGAGCCGGCGCCGGCGGGGGCGGGAGGCGCCGCGGCGCTGGCGCCCGTCATCCCGCCGGGCGCCGTCGTCAGCAGCGACCTGAGCAGCGGCGGCAGCAGCGACGACAGCCGCAGCCCCGCGCCCACGCCCGGCCCGCCCGCCGACCGCGCGGACGCCGCCGCCGACGCCGGCGCGCCCATGGACCTCAGCAGCCACCGACGCGCGCCCCGCCTCGACCAGGTGAGCAGCTCGCGGCTGCGGATGGTGGAAAGACGACGAGGGGATGGAGGCGCGGGGCGAGGCGGACAAACGCAGGGTAGGGTGGAGAGAGATGCAGGGCTGGACGGGGAGTCACCGGGAGGGACGGAGACCTGTTGGGTGGGACGGGGACAAGCTGGGCGGGACGGAGACAAGCTTGGCGGGACAGAGACAAGCTGGGCGGGACGGAGAGACGCAGGGCGGGGCGGAGTGACGGCATGGGACGATGTGCCTGTTATAGAGACGCAGGGCGTTCGCAGAGGCACTGGGAGAGGCGGAAAGACTCCGAAGGGACGCAGAGATGCCGCGTGGGACGGTCAGACGGTGAGACGCAGGGTGGAACGGTGAGACGTAGGTCGGGACGGTGAGGCGCAGGGTGGGACGGTGAGACACAGGGCGGGACGGTGAGACGCAGGGCAGGACGGTGAGACGCAGGGCGGGATGGTGATATGCAGGGCGGGATGAAGAGACGCTGAGTGTCACGAAAATGCGTCGTGCGTGATAGGAAGACGCAGGGCGGAATGAAGAATCGGAGGGCGGGACGGAGAGATGCCACGATGGGCGGAGAGGCTCCGTGAGGGACGGAGAAACTCCAGGTGGGACGATGAGACCCTGGTTGGGACGGAGAAATATTGGGTAGGACGGAAAGACGCCAGATTTTCATTGATTGGTGTTTCTGGGCGCTTGAACTGCTAAAGTCATTAGTCGCGTAAGTATGGTGCATGATTTTATCGCGGGAGATGGTGGTGATTCCCGCTGGGTGGCGAGATCCGGCGCTGATCTTCACGTTATCTAGCGAGTTTTCCCTAGCCAGGGCATTGAGGCCTAGCCCATTGGCAGGGCTCCGCCCCAACCGAGGCAAGCTCTAAATAACTATCCGATTGCTCTCCCGATGGTTGTAGTAGTGTAGTACAGGTAAGTGTAAGTATGTAAGAAAGGGGTGAGGATAGCAAAGGAAAACGGGAAAATCGCGTGCGATCCCTGGCCGTTTGCTAGGGTACTGTTCCGGCATTCACCTGATGTTGATCGCAGAAAACACGGAACATTACCGATCAGAGCAGCCGGCTGCTAGAATTCTACTCCATATAGCGGCTGATCTCGACCCAGCAATCTGGCTAGTGTGGCAAATCCTTACACCTTCGGGACTCGTACGCTAGGTGGGACCTTAGAGACTCAGAGCTGGATCGCGTGGTGAAGGACTCTACCCTTGTCGCGACACCCCGCTCAGAGGCGTATCTGGGCATTCAAGTGCCCATGGCAAGCACAGAATTTGCGCCTCTGTCATGAATACTTCAATTTAAGGTTATTTGTTTTAGCGGGTATACTCTAAATAACGCCCCTAGTGAGTGGCGCCCATGGCACATGCCATCTCTGCCATACCATAGACACGCCTCTCCGCTACTGACTGATAAACTTGGATAGGTGCATTTTCCGGTCAGTGCGCTGATGGTCTATCCGTGTGCCTAGGCCAGCGAGGCCCCGCCGCCGCGTCGCTTCCGCATCCTGGACGGCGGGTACGACGTGAGCACGGAGCCGCCGCCGGGCGTGTTCGCGCGCACGCCCACCACGCCAGCGTCGGAGATCCTTGACAGCCCGTGGCGGAGCCGGCCACGCTGCTGGCGTCTCTGTGCAGCTCGGCCGAGCGCGTGCCCGCCACGCCCACCGACGAGGCGGCGCCCGCGCCCATAGGCGGCGACCCCGCGCAGGCCACCATGCTGCAGGTGGGTGCTCCTTCTTTCTCCACCTCCTCTTTCTCCGTCTTCTCCTTTTCCCTCTCTTCGTGCGTGTGCGCGTGCATGTATGTACATGCATGTGTGCGTGTGTGCGTGCGCGTGTGTGTGCGTGCGCGCGTGTGTGTGCGCTCGTGTGTGTGCGTGCGCGTGTGTGTGCGTGCGTACGCGCGTGTGTGTGCAGTGCGTGTTTGCTCGTGCGGAATTGCGCATAGGTGGATTTACGCATAGGCCCAGGAGGCAGTGCCTACGGCGGCCAAATTTTAGGGGTGGCAAAAATTGTGGGACAGAAATTGTATTTAAAGACCCTCTTCTTCGTCGCGTGCGATTTTTCTTCTTTTTTTAATTTGTGTTCTTTTGAGTCAGAACATATTGTTTAAATTCTCGGAATTTAATTTATTAACAGCGTAATAATACCTTTTGCTACATATCTTGTGATAAGTCAAAATGAGCGATATTTACATTTTCAGAGGCCGTACAATAAAGAATTAATTATAATTACCAAAAAAAGAAGTCATCATGTTACGTCGAATCCAGTTCCTTTTACCAAAATTCTTAGAACTTATAATTCTCTGTTGAATTTGTAAAATTTATACGACAATAATTTTATTCATAGAATTTATGCCTATTTAAGTACATGTAATTTTGATAAACCCTTTAAATGTGCCTTATTTCGTTCATATTTACTAGTGTTAAAAGTAGTCGTCTACGTAATTTTAAGAATTGAAGGTAGAACAGTAAATGATACAATAATAAATATGCACAACTAAAAAGAATGTAATGGATTTATGTTATTTCTATACATCAAAATATGATTTAAAAATTAATTGATTTCTCGAAGAAAGAAATTGAACAAGCATAATTTATTAATTAAATCATTTATTTTTGTCAAATATTTGTGTCAAAACATAACAAAAAATATACATATAAATTTAACCTACATATAACTTCCTGGGTAACTTGAATAAAATAGGCGGCAATTTTTGGCGTGCTAATAGGCGACAAAGTTGTTAATCCGCCTCTGCTCGTGCGCGCGCGCATGTGTGTGCTAGTGTGTGTGTGTGTGTGTATATGTGTATGTGCTCGTGCGTGTGTATGTGTGCTTGTGCGCGCGTCTGTGTGTTCGTGCGTCTGTGTGTGCTCATAGTCCGTGTGTGTGTGTGTTTGTGCGTCTATGTGTGCTCATAGCCCGTGTGTGTGTGTGTTCGTGCGTCTATGTGTTCTCATAGTCCGTGTGTGCTCGTGCATGTGTGTGTGTGTGTGTGTGTGTGTGTGTACTCGTGCGTGCGCGCGCGTGTGTACGTGTAATATTTGATTCCATAGCTCAGACGGTAAGAGCCATATTTCCGGTGAAGGGAAGATCCCGAGTACTGTTCCCGGTGGGCTGAAATATTGTTCTCTATGATAGCCTGTTTTCGTACATTTGCTGTTTGTCAATCTCGGGCGAGTGCCATCATTTTCTGAAAATGTGCTGCAGGCGTACCTGACGGAGCGCGCGCTGCAGGACACGCGTCGCAAGCAGCTTCAGCAGAGTCCGGCGGGCGGCGCGGGGGCGGCGGCGGGAGCGGTGGCTGCCTCCACACCTACCACCCCGGCGCCGCTGCCATCGCCCGCGCCCGCGCCCGTCCCTGCGCCTGGGCCGCCCCCGGAGATGCCGGGCCCGCCGGAGCCCGCGTCGTCGTCCGCCCCCGAGCTGGCGCTGCTGGCGGCGGAGGCAGAGCGCGCGGAAGCGATCCGCGCCGGGGGCGGCTACCCGCGCGCCCCGCCCCCTGCCGCGTCGCCCTTGCAGCAGCTGCAGGCACCGCCCGCCCCGCCCCCGCCGCCCGCCCCCGCGCCCACGCAAATGCCCGCGCCCCGCTCCAGCCCCGCCCGCGCCCAGGCCCAAGGCGGAGTTCATGCCGCCCTCCTGCGGGCCCTCGCCCAGCTACGTGAGGTAAGGTTCAAAATTCCAAACTCTTCCGTCATGAGTAACTCAACCTTAAACCTCTTTTCACTCTTGCTGTTCCACTCGTCGACGGGCTTGACATTCCTGCTACTTTAGATATTCATTGCACACGAAATCGCCTTACTTTTACATTTTATAATTACGAGGAAACATTTTCTGATTTTATTACGTGTGATAATCCTTTGTGTTCAGGAACATTAAAACGATTCATACCTGTAAGATTTCTTTCACATACAGAGATTTTCTCATTTTTAAGTTAATCTCATCCAGGTTCAAGAGATTTGTACAACTCAGTAAAATTCAGAAAGGTTTTTTGAATTTCTCTCTTCTATTTCTCATACAAAGCATAGAAAATATTAAATCACATTATTTTGTCTTCACGAAAGAAGAGAAACTAACCTAACTCAACAAAATCTATCAATATAAGAGCTTTAGGCAGGAACCCTTTTCTTTTAAGCAGTGTAGCATGTGAGAATACCTTTTATTGATTAGCTATTGTTGTATTTTCATGCATATACTTATCTCTTAATTCTAATTTCTCAGTTAATATTTTTTATTGGAAAATTTACAATGTCTTTATTTTGTGTTCAGTGTGACAGAAGATGGTCGCAGTGTTTGTGTGGTCTGCAACAAGGTGTTTTCCAAACCTTCCCAACTGCGCTTGCATGTTAACATCCACTACTTTGAAAGACCATTCCGATGTGACTCATGTGCAGTATCGTTTCGCACCAAAGGACACCTTCAGAAACATGAACGTTCTGTGAGCCATCAGAATAAGGTAAGGGGCTGTAAAGTTTTGTAACTGTTGTTCCCTTACAACAAAGCATGTTGTATCTGTACCATGTCTGTAGAATAATCATGCAAATAATTCTGTCAGATTTCCTGAGGAAAAATGGGAAGAAAGCAAATTATGGCACTCCTTATATGAATTGATTTTTTGAAATGACAATTAAATATTAATTACAGGTCAGCATGAATTCAACATTTGGTACACCAACTACTACCAATCCAAGACCTTTTAAATGCGATGATTGCAAGATTGCTTTCCGAATCCATGGACATCTAGCCAAACATCTGAGATCCAAAATGCATATCATGAAGTTGGAGTGTGTGGGTAAACTACCTTTTGGAACATATGCAGAAATGGAGCGAGAAGGAGTGAGCCTAAATGAAATAGATACAACTGATTGTGAGAACTCATTGGAGAGTTTGCAGGTAAATTGAACTTCAATATTACAAAATTTCTGAGTTGAGTCTGAACTGAATGTTCAGTCCAACGGCAGTTTTATTCAATTTCATTATTTGAACTTCCCTCACTGTTCAATATTTCATTTCTCTTGTAGGCCTACAGTATCTCTTCTTTTCAAAGAGCTTTTACATTAAAAAAAATAATTTCAAAATGTGCATTATATAAAAAAAATAATTTCAAAATTCTCCCTTTGGTCATTTGTTTACATGATTTATTCACATTCTGTCAGTTTAAGAATTAGATGAAGCTTATATGAACAATCCAACAGCAGGCCAAATTTTATTATCTTATGTGTCAGCATTATTTCGAATTTTATGTAATCAGTTACTAATTTTAATTTTTTGCAATTATTATCATAAAATAATTGGGAGATATGGCATAAACATTATGTTTGCTTGTATTTGCCCAATAGAAGTTTTAAATTACTGTTTGTAGAACCATCTTTTCTGTGTATTAGTTTTCTTGTGTGCTTCAGAATCAATTGATTTTTCCATCATCAAGAAAATGTGAAGAATAAACAATAGTGCTCGTATTACTTCTAGAGAAGTGTAGTAGGAAAATGTCTGCTATAACTAGGAATTATTGGACTGTGTTTGTTTTTCTTCTTGTATATGTGTAATTATATACAAAGTAATTAATATTTTGTAGGCTGATTTTCTCCTTTACTTTCATGCATTCAGTATTACTGAAATTTCAGAATTAAAGTTGTTATAAATCTGTTGTTGATGGTGGTGCAGGAAGTGTATGAATGATTTGTGCTTAAAATTTATCTATTTGCTTTCTCTAATGAAAGACGAAAAACTGCTTAAGAATAATGTAGATATTCACAAATAGAAACTGTGCAGTTTCTCTTCCCATTAACCATTACATTCATATAAAAACAAAAAGATTTAAGTAATATGTTGAAAGGTTTTTATTAATTCTAGAATATTGTATAGTTATTTATGGTGACTGATTTCCCTTCAAAGTGAAATTAGTTTTATGTTTAAATGTAACTCTCTGTTCTCAGATGTTAGCACAAAGACTGTATGAGAAAGACCCAAATAAGCTCGAACGATGGGAGGGAGAACCTGTGCCTCCCATCAGTGGTGGTGATACCTCATCAGATGAAGGAGAGCCTCTCGCAGCAGGGCAGCTCCAGCAGCAAGCAATGCAGGGCCTTCAAGGCCTCTCTGCACTCACTCCCATTGCTCCAGTCCCTGTGAAGCCTCCACTGTTCAGTATAGAGAATCAACTAAGGCCCAAGGATCCAGGAGCTGAATTGCGAGATGGTCCTCCAAGACTGGATTCTGTCTCAGAAGCAGATGTTGTACGAGATGCTACTGATGGACTGGTGAGTGCTCTGTCGAAAAATTTGACTTTCAAGATAATTTCTATTATTAGAGAGGAAATTCACTGGTTATGCTTGTGATATATTTTTCAATATAATATTTAAAGTAGAATTTGATAATCGGTTAATTTTTTTGGTTAATTTAATTTTTTTCTTCTCATAGGAAATGTTGAGCAGGGTACCATTTGGTTGCCCACTATGTCCACGTGTGTTTGCCGACTCGGGGGCTCTGCAGATACATGCTCTCATGGACCATGGTGCAGCAGAAGGAGCTCGTCGATCTGTCCCACCTCCACCTCCTGTGTGGGAACACCATCCACCACTTGCCACACCTGCTACTGTCAATGGTCTTCCTGATCATGGGACATTGCTGAGAATAGAGCAAGCCCTGGGTCATACTAAGGGCTTGGCATGTGATGTGTGTCGGATGCCTCAGCCTTCATTAGAAGCTCTTCAGAAGGTAAGATACTTTATGTTTTGCATCACAATCTTTTTAATTAGATCTTTAAATGTTTAAAAACCTCTACATTACTGAAGTAATCCATTATTACCCTGGAGAAACTCAGGTGTAAAAAAAAAAAATTAAGAAATTAATTTTAATTATTAAGGTAATACTTCACATCTAATTTTAAAGTGTGCAAATGAAAACTTTGACACCAAAAATATTATAACTATGTGAAAAAATAATAAAGTAGCTATTAGAGATTCTTGTTGGAATTCTGTCGATTTTTCTTCATTTAATTTTTAAAATGTATTAATTTATTTGTTTGTTTAACATTAAAAATATGTCAAACTAAAATCATCAACAATAACAACAAAGAAACTGAGCGGCTTAGTGTCATCAAGTTGAATTCATCCATTATGCACCACAGTTCACCATGTCATAACTAGACCTTGGATTTTAGGACAGATGCCTTTTTAATTCCTTAAGCAGGATGTCGAAAAGAATTGAAGATGATTACGAATGATGAAAAAATAGATCTACTGAAAGCATCTAATAGAGCTTAAAATGTTCTTAACGGGCAGTTGATACCTATTTTATTGTTATTTTTTGCCTAAAACAAGTAATTTTGAAGAATTATCAAATTTTAATTACTCATTTTTTTAAATTATTATCTTGAAATGCAAATACTTTCCTGAATTTCCCCAAATGCAAATATTCCCTGATCATATATGCAATCAACTATGCACCAAAATTTCTCATCCACACCAAATGTTAGGAGCTTTTCAAATCAATACAAAGAGGATGTTTCACGCTCATCTCCAATCAGCATGCACTTCAGCAACTACACCCATTCCTGGTGCAGTTGCACAGTTGACAAGTTGAGAATAAATAGCATGAAAGAATGGAGGAAATAAAAAGAAATTAAAGTGAATAAAATAACATGCTTCTAGCCACTCTCTGAAATGTAAAAATATTTAGCTTTCGTAAATAATAAAAAGTGCCTTATTTTAATCCTTTTGCAATCAGTTTTAAATGTTAGAAACATAACTTTTCATGACTAGTGTTCATTAAATATCTGGTTTAATCATTTTGTAACCTACTTTAACTGCCTAAAATGTCACTTTTCATGCCTAGTAGCTGCCTAATTTTATAATTGTGATACATATTTTTTGTGCCTAAATTATAACTTTTTTGTGCCTTTCGAGGTAGAGTCATAATTAAATATATTGTATTTCAATGAATTGAATTCTGAATTCAAAAAGGAAAGAAATAATTCTCTTACATGAATTTAATTCTTACTTTCATGTGCTCTCTTTGTTTAAACCGGAAATCATTAATGAATGTTTCTTTTTAATTGTTTCCAATAAATTCTCTTCACCTCTTGTTTCTACAACAGTGTTTCCTTTTTAACATCATTCATCATTATTCATTTCCTTCTTTCCAGATCTACTATATTGCTTCTAATGAGCCTGTGGGTTTATGATCCTTTCTTCTTGAGTGCTCCTTCTTGACATAATTTATCTTTAATTTGAAATTTATTTCTACAAGTAAATGTAGTATCTGAAAAGTCAAATTGAAATACTTTTTTTTTTGAATTTCAAGTACATATATCATTTCTTAATTTGTTGGTACTTGTATTAAAATATTTTCAACTATTCAATGTAGTACTTTTCTGCTCACAGTATAGTTAAAAAATTGAAAATTAAAATCCATATTTGCATAGTTAGTAATGAAAATTATATATTTTATTTAGAAACAACATTGAAATTGAAATGTACAGAAAGGCGGTTTATTTGAGCAAATATTAATTTAATATCTATTTTGAGCAAATGTTATTAAAAATTATTCTAATGTTCTCTTCTTTGTGTGTGCTATGAATAATTTAATAATTAAAGCTACATACGAATCATTTTCATTTTATTTGTGGTGTTGTCCATAAAATATCAATTTATTGTTGTATGGTTTTCAAACATGATCAGTTTTTATGCAGTGTCTGCATATTTAATAAACTTCATTAAAGTTTTGGTTTACCTGTTGCTGTATATATCAGTTTTAGCACTATTAAATTATTTTCTTCTTTTCATTGAGAAACACTGTTTTTGTATTAATTTTCTTTGGAAATATCTTGTTTGTTAATGCTCTTCATTTTTTTCTTGTAGCACCTACTGGGACATGCTCAACCACGACCATATGTTTGTGATTGCTGTGATGCTGGATTCAGCTCCCAGCAACAGCTATTGAGTCACCGGGAGATGCATCGTCGGTCGCCTGGTCGTCCCCAATAGTGATCACCGTAGTGTCTTGGTAGCAACAGTGCTGTGTTCCTGCTGTGCCTCAAGTTTCTGCTAATCAAATCTAGTGACAGATGAACCACAGACTAGTGTTCACTTGGTCACGCTCAGTGATCCTCTTCCTAATGCTGCGGACTTCCATGCCCCAGTTGCCGTCTTCCCATTGGGAGTGCCAACTTTTCGTATACAGATACAGTTGATAGACTGAGTTGAATTGCCTCAGCAGTTGCTCAGTGAAGGACCCTAGGGTGCCTGTGCAATATCTGCCTTGGTGTTTGACTGAGGCAGTCTGTACTCTGATTGGCTGCCCAGATGAGGGCTTTGTTATTTCTTTATGATATTTTATATGTAGTTTTGTTTTATTGTTGCCAAAAAATATTCTGTAAGATGGACAAGTTGATTTGTTGTGAATGAAATGTAGAAGTGAAGAGTGTTTACAGTTGCCAAATATTTTATACCCTAAAACTGAGCGCCAAATGTTTTCAGTATTGTGTGACACATTTGTGAGTTTTATAGAGTATCCAGGCAAGTGTCTGGACAACCTGCCTTTTGTAAATAGAGAAATGGTGAGCCTGGTCTTCCCATCTAGGCTGGCCTTTATACCTTTGTAGTGTACATATTTAAGATGAGATTGTATTTCTGTACATATTTTGTTTCCTATGCTCCTGTTTTACGGTAATGTGCTATTTAAAACAAGATATCTCCTATTTTGTACATATGTATTGTAGCAGGCCTCTGCCCTACTGATCTTCCAGCGCCAATGCAGTATTATGTGAGTGTATGAGGGCGACTGGACTCCCAGTGTGTATGCGTGACACCTAGGGTGTCGACTTCCAACCCATTCTAAACATATGACATGCAGCGCTGGTATTTTTATGAAGTATACTTGACGGAGAGAGCATCCTCCATTTTTGACCAAATCATGGTGCCAATCTCTGACAGCTGGCTGGGGGCCAGCCGACTGGCCTGTGCAGATACCAGCATATCAGCACACTACCCCCTGGCTGAAGGAAGCATATCACATCATGCCGGTATCAACCATATCAGGAGTAGAGGCAGTTGCAGTTGCAGTTAGGACTCATGTCCAGTGCTGGATCCAGAGACATGGGACCATGGCTGCTGGTCTGGTCCTTTCAAAGCATCGTACAAACCACATATCTTATTCATCAATCATTTATTGGGTTCTTGATATTCATGTTTTTGTACTAGGGGGTTGTTTTGATCTCAGATACCACAGAGAATTCATGCAGCATGACAGTAAAACAAGGCAGAAGTCCTGGATCTGGCACCACCTGTTAAACAGTGGTGACCTTAATGGCTGCGGCATGCCGGAGTGTAAACAGGGAATCGTGAATGTACTAGGACAAAGTATGTGCGACAATGGGGCGAGTCCCAAATGCTTTCCCTAGTGCTCATGGTCACCCTGCAGATGTAGAAGGAATCATTCCACTGACACCCTATGTAAATATGTTTACAGAAAATGGGAAGAAAGTTTCAAAATAAAAAAAAGATGAACAAAAAATGAACTGTTTATCACAATTTAAACCAATCCTTCCTGTAGTCCATAATTCAGAGACCTTAATTTTGCAAAGAGATTGATTAATAATAGTATTAATGTACATTGTTTGCAGATATTTGCACAAATTTCATTCTTTAAAATGAAGTTCAGATATTTTTTGGACCAAAACAGCAGATTATCTCCTCTTTTTGAGAGTTCCTTTAGTAAAACATTCAAGTCTTTACTGTACATTCATGTTTTGTGCATTCTTTTGATCAATAAGTGTACTCTGAGACTAGCTTCTCAATGGTTTCATGGTCTTCAATTCATTCTTTTCTGATTGTTTGTGAACGTAATGTACTATTATTCTTTGGAAATCTCAGTCTCAATCTTCTAATGAATTTAGATTAGGTTAAGTTTGTTTGAAGGGCTTAACTACAAAGTTAATACAATTTTTCACCGATAAGTTATAGATTTTCAGAACTTTTTCTACACTGATAAATAGTGTGATTTTCTTATGTTGAACACCACTTGGCTTATTTTCTGAAAACCAAGTTTTCAGAATAGAGAATACATATTTGTTAAGTTTTGGATTGATCTCAGTAAAAATTGCTTATCATGTAAGCAATCAACTGCCAGAATAGAGAAACATTTCAAAAGATACTGGAATAGAGTGTCACAAGCTGATACATTTGACTGAGTAAAAAGTGAAGAATTATTAAAATATACGTAAATACAAGAAACAGCACCTGCAATTCTATAATTATTATTCTAACAGAAAAGGGGGTAAAAGTCAGTTTTGCTTCAACACAAATGATATTTCAGATAATACTTTTGCATGTAAGTTGTGTCAATTTGAAATAGCGTGTAAGTGGGAACAGAAGGACCTCCCTCCCCCCCCCCCCGGAAAAAAAAAATAAATAAAAGAAAACCAACAAAATCCTAGAACGTCATAAAGACACCATTGAAAGTGCTGGACAATGATATTTGACAATAAATATAAATAGTTACAATTTAATATCATTCCATGTTCTATGAAAATGATATTTATTTTTCGTATCCTACTTTGGATAACTTTTTAAAATACAGTTACCATATAATTCTTCAAAAATGTGTTTAACAAACATTTATTACCTGCAGTTTAATTAGGAAAAAAGGGTTCTTTTGAATTAAAAAATAGTTCTTTAAGTTCACTAAATATTTATGTAATATTTAAATGTAATTACATAAAAAATTTGTTGATAAATTAATTACATATTAAAAACTTCAAAATTTTAAAATTTCAAAACTTCAAAAAAAAAAACTTCGCTCTCCTGGTAATGAAATTATTATTCGTTTGAAGGGCGCAGATTTTGATGACCTAAAACATCGCCAAAATTGATCAATAAAATGCTCTTAAAATGTTTTAAAAATGCCCTAAAAGCAAAGAAAAATTATTTTAAAAATTTGATCAAAACCAGTTCTGATGAACAATTCAAGCTATTGGACATGTTACTGATATAAGTCAGGCTTCTCCCTTTCATTCAAGTGCACTCAGCCTGCAAACTTTTGGTATGGACTGTTCTTTACCAGGAAATCTCTGCCTTTAGTTTCCACGAAATCGGCCAAACTGATAATAGCACAGGTGGGGGTCACAGAAACTTTAGATTAATACTCGCAATGGCTGACTTAACAATTTTTGTGCGAAGAATTGAACAGGCTACACAGAATTCCAGTAAAGAACCTTTTTTTGCATCTCGTAAATAATATTTGAAGCTAGAACCTTTAAAATGATACTAAAATCAATGAAATAGTTTAAAAATGCATTAAAACTATGGGAAAAGGTTAAAAATGGCTTATTAATCAAAATAGCCAAAAAAGGCAAAAAAGCCTTGTAAAAATGTATCATTACCTTTTATCATAACATAAAATTAATGTCTATACTAAAATGTATTTTTCTAAAGGGAAAAGGAAAAAAATAACATATCATTAGAAACCGCCCCCTATTCATTAGAATGATTTTCAAAGCTACTTTGCAATTTATTATTGAAATGACCAAACAGTTTAATTACAGTATCAATTAATACAATACAATAGAAACAATAAATTATTATTGTGCAAGAAATGTATATTAAATGAAACAGAAATGTAAACAAAATGTGTTCAGTAATTAAAAGCAATAGAATGTTGCAATAAGAGACGCAACAAAGAAGGTTTTATTCTATAAAAGTTCAAGGGTAGTTAAATAATTTCTAACATAATTGAAATGATGAAATGAAAGTGAACAAAAAATTGCTGGAAGAACAAAATGATTAAGTAATTTTGTATATGGAAGCAGAACATAAATAATTATTTTATTCGTCAAAAGCAAAGAATGAAATAAATCTCATCAGTGGGATGGCAATTCACAGAAGTTTGAAGACAGATGGAAATCCAGGATATAGCATGGAAAGAAAACAATTCACAAATGAAATGAACATTACAAAATCATAAGTTATTTTATGAGCATGCTGGTATTTTAATATTCCTTGAAATGTGTGTTAAATTTGTAGTAGTACATGTTATATATGCAATAAATTTGCAAAATGCTTGAAGCAGGTTTTTCAAAAATACAGGAGCTGGTCAAATAGTTTATTTTTATGGACAACAGGAGAAATTACTCAGGAAGTAACATTTGACTTCATTTTCATCCAGTCTGCTTTATTTTACATTAATGTGTATTATTTATAACTTCATATTGAATAAAGCATAATAAGTGCTTTCTATTTTGAATTATTAATAGGACTTGGATTTTAATGATTTGGCATGATTTCTCAGAACTTTCAGGTGAATGTTACATCAATTTATGCATTGGGGGAATTTTGTGTGCAATTCGGGAATTGCAGTGTACAAAAATGAATTTTAATACTGCTTATAAAGTCATATTTACACCTTTTTTAATAAAAGGTCATGTTTTGGCTAACTTCTGCCATAAATGAACATATTTATCTTATTTTTAAGGATACAAAAATAAAAAGATTAAAATGAGACCCATATGGCAATATTTAAGGAGATATAATCATATAATATAATACAAATGCCCTTAATATAATAATTATAAGATGAAAAATTATTTGAAAAAAAAATTTTTTTGTGTAATTTTTGAAAAGTCAAAAGAATACGTCAAAATTGAGTTTGTCTTATTATTCAGTAACTTTATTTATTTTTTATTTAAAAGGTAATTATTACATATATAATATAATTGCCATACTTTAGGCCGAAGGCCTTTAAGCCATTATTACAATACCAACATCCCACCATGTTCTAATCTTTTGAATTCTGGCATTCTCCCCAAATGATCTCTCCATCACAACAAAGCCGTGGAAAAGAGAGCATAAGGTACAGCTAAGAAAAGAAAAGAAAATAAAAAATAAAAAAATAAAAATAAAAACACCCTGAAGGGTTTTTTTTTTGCTGTCATCAGAAGACGAATATGTGCTAATCTACCAAATATTTCAGTATGTATAGTATATTCAGAAAAATTTAGATCTAGCTATACATGAAATTTGTTCTTCATAGGAGTTCTTTCTTTAAGGTCTTGTACTTTTTTTTGTAAATTTTAGTAGTTTTCGCGCAATTTTGCGTGCAATATCTGCAATTTTAAAAAAATTCGAAAGCATGATTTTCTCAAAAACGGCTCCAAACTTTTTCTTTAAACTTTTGGTAGGGATAGT
Source organism: Acheta domesticus (assembly GCA_031308135.1). NCBI lineage: Eukaryota > Metazoa > Arthropoda > Insecta > Orthoptera > Gryllidae > Acheta > Acheta domesticus. The sequence continues at coordinate 153,829,294 of JAHLJT010009436.1, read as the reverse complement.
GCTAAATGTACTCTACTAGATGACATAAACGCTATATTGCTCAATTCTTTTGTTTTTTCAAAAATTGCAAAAATGTAATTTTTTTGACTTGTCTCTCACGTCGTTAATATTTACATGAGCGGCGATTTCTTTACATTATTATATTAATGAGTACATGTGTTTTAAATAACTACGTACATCCGTGGTGCGTTTGCTGAAAAGTAAATATTCTAGTGGTTTGTATTTAACCTTATCTCTGTGCCAGTCGAGTCCATTTTAACTACTAAAATAATGGTTAAGAATGCATTACTCCTTTTGTATTCCATTGGCTGATTCTCCAAATTTGAAAGGAAAGTACATTCTCCAAGAATGTTCTTTTGCAACACATATGCAGCAGATACGCTCTTTACGACCCTGAATTAAAACTACATCCGTGTGTAGTGAGGCTTAATTTCGATCATTGGATATTTAAAGTATCGTGTGTTAGGTTTTTAGTATCGTGTGTAAAGGTTTTTATCGATTACAGGAAAGGTCGCCAGAATGTGAGGTAACGAACAGATGCATTGCAAACAATTTTGAAACAACCCCAACTATTTCCTTCTAACTTATATGCAATGTTTTAACGTGTGGGCACGAGACTGGATCCAAAGTAAGAGTTTCCCAAACGTTTAGTTACCGCAGGGTGACTGATCTCGCTCTTTACTTTTAGCGCCAAGAATGGCTCCAAGAGACACAGAAGCCATGCCTCCACCTTGAAAAATTACGGAATTCAAAGAACTGTTTTAAATATTTTAAGAACTATGATTTAATATTTGTTATCCTTATCAAAATGTTCTACGATTTCGGTTTCGTTATCCCCATAATCTATTGATTTATTTATCTTAAATTACCTTAGTCTACTTTTTTTTGTTTGAGAAACCTAGTTTTAATTTATTTATTTGTTACCGCCCCTCAGCTAGCTCACAAAGAACGTGGTAACTCTCTGTGGTGCAATCTCGAGTTTGATTCCCCGTCCAATCAAAAATAGAGCTATAGGTTTCATTTACATTCATCTCAGATTCTAAAGCTGAGTGACGAAATAAAAGTTCAGGCAGGCCAAGATTACTGGTTACGATGACGCAAATACGTCAAGCTCGCCACATGCTCCCTTTACCCCAGGCATTCATAATAAATAACTAGTGATGGTTCAAAGGCACGTATTTACTCGCATTTTTTCAATTTGCAATTTTAGAAAATTCAGAGTTCAACGAGTATGAGACATACGTCATTCCCTTGTGTTGTTGTATGACCTGAACACGATTTCATTGTAATTTTTTCTGGAAACTCTTATTTTATTTGTAACTGATTCATCAATGTACTGTAATGAATCTAATTCTCTCTCTTTTTTTATTGAAATGAAATCCTCCAGAATTTTTTTATACCGCACCACTTTTTATATAACTCAATCCGCCAATGCGCGGAATGCTCACTAAACAGAATATTCACCACATTTTCCCAGCTATCTCAGTAAAAACAACACTTAATAATTAATTTCTCCTTTTATTTTTGCACGATTGTGGGTTCGTAATTTTTATTTAAGCAGTTACCTACCGTTTTCTTACCATTTACTGCCTGGGCAACCCGATCCGCCATACGGGGCACGAGAAACATCTGAAAGTTTTTTTCTACTTGGCTATTGATTGCTAGCTACTAATTATGCAGAATCGCATAATAATCACTAGATCTTGTGTTCGTTCAAACATTAACAAACTGGTTTATTCAATTAAACTTTTTAAATGAACAGTGATTGCAATCCTCATTACTAATGCAACTATTGCCATTTTAATAAATGTTCAATTCGGTTATGACCCTTTAGAAAATGTCTGATCAGTTTTTCACAATACCAGAGCTCTTTTCTCAGACGGAGCCACGAAGATCTGCGGACAACTTTCTACTTCCCAAGTAACAGACTTCAATTCTTTTCCCAAAGCCCCTCTCATATCCGGTCATTTTTAATTATAATCGATGAACGGTCCCGGTGTGTACACCTCCACTGGTTTCAACGCCCCTGTGATTGTAAGACGAACCTCGCTTATGTTTATCGGCTCCCTAGCAACCACATGCGATCGTCTACTTTTTGCCTGTAAAAACCTAATATTCCATCTTTTTCGTAATAATTTATTGCCTAAATACTTGGTATATCACAGTACTCTTCTGCAACCGAGTTGGATTTCCATCCACAACACCTTGATAATGTATAAAAAATCATCCCCAGCATCTGCCAAGAAAGTAGCAAACGAGCGTCGAAAGCAAAGACCAGCAAACATATTTTCAATTGGCAGGTTAAAAATTTCTTTATTATCGGAGGCATTTTTGAAAAATATTTTCCTAATCGTTGAACGGTACATTTCTGGTTGCAAAAAGTAACAAAAACAATCTTATGGTTTGTAGTAGGTGGATGTGGAGACATGCATTTTTTTACTGTCTCCAGTAATTCAACTCCATTTTCTTCATGAATAATTCGTTCTGTACGTGTTTTGGAATCAGGAATTTTAGCTACAATTCTGAACCCTGTCTTGTATATCGTCAATGTTTATTTTGTACTAAGTCTTCCATTCTGGGCGCAACAACGACACCCATTATCATCAGAATCTCCGGAAGAAAGTGAGTACGAAAAAATATCTAAGAGAATAATATACGAACGAGCAGAAATTCTAACCAACAATGCAAATTTGTCGTCACAAGCTTCTTTTATTAATTTGTAGAAATGACGTTTTATGAAGATTTAAGATTTTCTTGGTTTGTATCATTATTTGGTCGCTTCAAAATTGCAATCGATTTGTAATAACTATTAAAGGTAATATTAATTCAATCGTCAATGTTTCCCAGACAAACGCGTTCGTACTTTCTTAACTTGATGTTAACGGGTACGTGAACTGCTAAGGTCGTTAGTCCCTTTAGTGTAGCTGAACATTTTATCCCTGGGGGTGGCAGGTTTCTGGGTTTTCCCATCCAGGTATCTTCCATCAGCGGGACACTGACCAGCCGGGACATGCTCTAAGCTACCGACTGGTCTCCCAATGTGTGGTACTGTAGTGCTTGTCAGTGGAAGTGCGTGTAAGTCAGGGGTGAAGAGAAGAGAAGGAAGACGTAGAAGAGAAGAAGAAGACGAAGAGGTCGCGCGTGGTCCATGGCCCGTTTGTTAGAGTAGTGCCCTGGCATCCATCGGGTATTGATAGGAGAAATAACGGAAAACAACCGACTACCTATCAGAGAGGTAAGTCGCTAGAATTCTTCTCCAGAACGCGGCTGAATTCGTCCCAGCTATCTAGTTGGTGTTGAAAATCCTGCAACTGTCGGGACTCGAACCTTAGGACCTTCCGGTCAGGGACATTGCAGATACATCAGTCAAAATGGCTGAGGCCAACTCAGCCGATATTTATTTGGAGATATAAAAATTTTCTTTAATACATTAAGTTGCTTTCAGCATAGAAAAGTATCTTCAAAATGATGAAGACTTCACGGAGTTTGATTTATTATTAAAACAACCAAGTAAAATTTCTTTCAAAAATCCTCCCACTTCCTCGTCATTTCTCTATCATTAGAATTTTTTATTCTTCCTCGTAAAGGAGCTTGGATTTTTGAGACAATCATTTCGACACCACAAATTCATCTTCTTTTAAGACATCTTCCGGAACATGTGTGTCATCATCGAAGTATAAATAATACATATCGTATACTGTATTTGAATATACCTCTATTCGTCAAGGCAAAATACAAACGAACTATAACTGTGGTAACGTTCAATACTGAAAGTAACCGCCAGATGGTCGCCACCTACAGTACTTAAGGCGGTTGTGCCATATGGCATAGACGTGTACGTGACTTTGAATCTAAACAAACAAACAAAGGTTTAAAAATAAAGTTTTGTGTATGACATAGGGTTTAATTGGGTTTTATTCAATCAGGAGAATTGTGCCAAATCTCTTTCGTGAATAAGGCTCAACTTAAGCCGATTGTTCTATACGAAACAATTAATTTTTACGTAAAGTCAAATCTAACTATCAAATTTGACTGACAATTTGACAGACCTAGGATGGTTCATCCTAAAACGTTATTGAAATCGTATGTAAATACCCTTGATAGGCAGAAATACGGAACAAGAAGAAATAAAATTTTTAAAAAATCTAAAAATGTCAGGATTCAAATTATGACTGTTTCTTTCCGTGTTTCTAAGTTTGAACAACAAATATATTCATCATTTTATATTTTCTATGATTTTCAGTCTTGATAAAGCAACTAAATGGATCTCGAAACGCAGGCAAATGTAATACTCAACAAAATTGGGTACTTTATTATTGTGTCGAAACACAAAAAACTAATAAAATTTACTGTCTATAATAAAATCCTGGACTACATTTTCTAAGATATATGGTTCAGACAGTTAAGAAAATAACTTTTTGAAGGACATCACCCGTCATTATGAAAGAAAGAATCAGCAACCAAGCAGCAACCCTTTTGCCACTGAAGCTCGCCGGGTTGTATTCTGACCTCGGACAGGGGCATCAAAGGTACCTTATGTTTATTGCATCACAGCAAAATTCCCACCGGTTTTGTTCCACATAATTCTTAGGAGAGAAAAATGAAACACAAACTACAACATTATTGCTTATGCAATCTCTTTGCTGCAGGAAAATGCCATTCTGCTGCAAGTATTCATCCTCAAAAGTTACAGCAGAAGAGTAACGCAAGTAATATATTACACCACTTCAGTTAACACAGTTGTGGAATATATTTAAAACTATTTCTTCAAAAACATTTTCAAAAGTAATAATTTTCGGTCTTCGAAAACAGAGCATCGAATATGTCACAATTACTGAAAATTATACTTCAATATACGTTTATCCAAGAATTCGTGGATTGTGTTTGTAAATATGTGACATGAACATAATACGAAAAGTCTTCGCGTCCGAACAGCACGAAAGTAAAAGAATTTCACAAATACTGAGGGGGAAAAATAAAAATGTAGCTGTGAGAATTAAATTATATTGAGAATTCGTCTCTCTGCTTCCCGAAAATCTCGACTGCTCACATGGCAGAAAGAATAATTTTTTGTGTAATCTGTAGAAATGAAAATACGTAATTTCAATGCCCAACTTTACAACCTATTATGATAATTTACATGACTTATTAAAATTGACATTTAGCAATTGATAATTTACATGACTTATTAAAATTGACATTTTCTGACTTATTAAAATTTTTGTCTGTCAATTTATCCGGACAAATTTCGAGAATGTAGGCCTGGCTAATTTCGAATTTGAGGGGTGAGGTCTTAGCGAACAGGGCGGGGCGAGACGGGACGGAGCACTCCACCAATTATTTATATAGAAATATATTTTAAATTTATTTTCCTTAACACGTACTATAAGTATACTGGTTTTAATAGTAATGTATTTTTGAATGTTAGGCGCGCGGAACTCTACTGGACATGGAAATCGTGAAAGCGCCTAATGAGTGCGCCACCGACTACGCCGGCATCTGAAGTGAAGTCGCCTCCAGGTGCGGTTTGTTTCGCTGGTTGCAACGACAACCGTGACGTCACCCCCGATAAAACTATGGACTCCACGCTGCTGCTGGTGAAGTAGAGGTCGAAGAAATACGATTCTTCTTCCAATATGAAATTTGTGCTATTGCGCTTCTTTAATAGTGCTGTTATATTTCGAATATGAATCCTGTGTAAGATATAGTTTGTATATTATTAAAAACGCCAAAATCACATTGGAAAGACACCATGACACTAAAACAAGAATGTTTTAAGCTTTAGGTACACTACTGAATCTCTCTAAAAATTTGGTACAAAAATTAAACAGTGAAGAACAAAATAAACCTTATTTTCAAACCGTTATGGTTTAAGGAATCCCCGTGATTGTATTCCTCTCCGATTCTACAGAATTTGTTTTTAGAAAAAAAATTAATCGGGTCCATTTCAGGCTACAATGATTTTGTACAAGCAGAATTTACGTCTGATTACACTGGCCTACAAAAAGAAAGTTTTTCCTTTCACAAGAATAAAAGTAACAGATTCCATAAGTATTTTTCAAACTGAATTCAAATATCATTTCAGTTTGTCCCCATCAGGCAGGAGTTTTGTGTGATATTCATTTGAACGTTTTATATTTTTTAAATAATTTTATTAACTATCTATCCAACTTTGAATGGTATACTACTAGTTCTGTCTTACATTCTGACTACTCATTTTATAACTATAAAGTGGTAGTGCTTTTCGGGCATATTCTGTATTAGGAACATCTCTCTTCTTGGTCCAACGGTACATAGCCTGCTAACATTTTAGAACTACTCTTGCCTTATTACATGTTTTTCACTGTAGAAATTTACTGATCAAAACGCTCGCCATACTCATCGCAAACACCCCCAAATTTTCCCGGTGAAAGTCTAAGTCAGAGTCCAAGAAGTGAATTTTCAAAGACATCCAATAGCTTTATTAGTATCCAGAAGATCAGCCGCTATGTCCGATAGTTTTCTGCTTTATGGTTTCCAATAAAATTGCAATATAGTTTTTGGAAGAATACTGGGCTGTTTTTTTCCCTATGGATTTAAGTTCTTTAAAGTGTTAATCAGCAATTAATGACGGCATTTGAGGTTCTAAAAAATATCTTCTTTCAATTTAGCCTCACATAATTTGGGAAATTTCGATTTCAAGTAAAAGGATCCATCACAAAGTTTAACCATAACTTCTACGAAATTTTTCCTCCCTCCAAATTTAATATGCAGTGGAGGTAAATATATTTTTCAGGATTTACTAAATGGATTGTATGACACACTTTTCTGGTCAGGGGTACAGATATTTCTTTAATATTTGTCAATCAGAAATAACAATCACTTAGATGATCCTTTGGTTCCCTCCAAATCATAGAAGTTGCAAATGGCATATGATGTGTACTAATTTTTCCATCAAGACAACAGTCTTAGGACACAAAATGTGTGTTTGGGGCCTACCTCTTTTCAAACTCACCAACTTGACAGCAAAAATGCCAGCCATATTGACTAATATTAATAACACTTATCGCAAGTGGCGTTGAATTTCGCCTCTGAGGTTTTCAAGTCAGCTCTCCACAAATACAGTAGAAATTATCTCTATAATTTAATTACTTTCTTGGCATGATGAAAATACAGAACACTACAACACAGATAACACAGTGCACTTCTAAACACAAGGGAAGGAAGTATATTACTTGTGATATTCGTGCTAACAAGCTCACAGACACCTCAATATTGACACATCACAATGCCAGACTAACTGGTCTGAGCATGTCAAAACATAAATGAACCTGCACCGTATTGCCTGTTGATGTTTCAGTATGATATTACATATAAATTCCTTCTATTGAACAAAATCGCTTGATGGAATAAAATCGCTACATATAATGTAAAGGTTCCGATGACAGGCGAAATATAATGTTCAAATCAGATTTTATAAAATAGATGTCACAAAAAGCCTGAGGAAGCATTCTGAAAACATATCTGAATTCAGTGAGAAAAAACGCACTACATTCATTATCAGATTTCTTGTGAAAAAAACCTTGTCGACCAGTGTTATTTATGTTCAAGTAGATGATAAAACAGATACACAGGATTCACATGTGTCTCATTGTTTCTTTGAAAAATATTGTAATTCAGAAGAAACTTATTGTACAGTTAACAAGGAAAGAAGATGAATGAAGACATCACAAAGAAGTGTCCAGCCTTGAAGAACCGACGGATCGATGTAGTGTACAAGAAATAAGTAATTTCAATTACTTAGACAAGCGTAAGTAAATTTATTTTTCCCTTCTAGACTTTCATTTATCTTGACAGCCATGGGCCGCCCCTGGTTTAAAACAGCTTTTTGAAATCATCTATATCTAATAACTTATTGAATAAATCTGTCAAATATGTGCTAAATTTCCCCATGTGATTGATGAGCTGTATTATTATATAACTGTCACATTGTAGGTAAAGGTTAAAAGTAGCACGTATAACTTATACAAACTAATTGGTGACATTTGTGTCTTTTCCGAAATAAAATCCGTGTCATTATTAAATTGGCGATTGAGAATATATCATTGGTTAGTGACCGCGTGGATAGTAATGACAAGCAGTCCCCCGAGCTTTTGTAAACACCAGCCCAGTGTCTCAGACTTGTTCGGTCAGGGAGGAAAAAACATTGTCTTCTACAAGGAAATCAACGTTAAGAGCGAAAGTGTGGGGACGACGTTAGTAATGCGATGCTCCGAGGTAAGAGTTTAGGAATGGCAACAATCAGTCATATTTCCACAAGAATTTCAGCGCTCACAAGGATGATTTTCATTAATGGCGGTTATCAAATTTAGTCTAGTTTCATGCTGAAATGTTGACTGAGTTGTTCTTTGTCGAAGAAAATAATAGGTTTGAGCGAAATCGATAGAATAATGTCTGACAAGAGAGGGTTTGAAACACTACGACTTTCTCAAATTATTTATATGGAATGATATGACTTCTATTTACTTCTATGATTTAAAAATTCTTTCCTAAATAAATTTAATACTTCCTTGAAAAAAGTAATCACTGGTCATCTGTTGCTCAATTTTCAGCACAATCATGAAATTTTAGTGGAACAGTGATAGTGTAATCTGATGCCTATGGACATGTAAATATCCACAATGTACATCAGGATGTAATACAATGCATGTGACTGAAGGAAGTCTGCCGGAAATGATCACAATCGGACTATTCGTGAATGAATCATTTAATTGTAATTCGAAGTGTGATAAAAAATAAGAAAACTATTTAATTTTTTTATTTGCAAAATTTGTATGGGGAGTTTATTGTTCGTTTCTCGAGCTTTAGGCGAGGTGAGAAGAATAGAAGCACTAATTCTTACCTCGCGCGTTCGCTTAATGAAGGCACATCCTCTTGAGCTTTATCATGTGTCTGCAGAACGTTGGTCTCTAAGTCACTGTGTAAACATTGCAGTGTGAACTCATTTTCGTAGACATTTAGGCCAGAGAATGATCGCATGTTCGGCTTCCCTGGATGACAGACGAACAAAAGCTGAGGTTGAAAGGAATGCTGAAAGGCGAAGAGATTCCGGACTTCAAAGCGTAATAACGTGAATAAATTCTTTTGAAACTGACCATAAATGTGACATTAATGCTCTCCTCAAGCGGGGTTTTCCCAAGTACGAGAGAATATTGAAATCATTTTCGCGTCTTTTTCGACGCTTTTTTTTGGAAAGTGGACATAATCGTCCACTTTGTATGTAAGTCCACATTACTATCTGAGGATTTTCGCACCTCTTCCTGGTATTTTTGATCTGTGCTTGCGCTAATTCTTCCTGAATAGTACATTTTATTATTCTAACCAATTTTTTCTGATTGTAGCGTCAATGGTGTAACGGTTAGCGTATCGTTCTATTATACCCAAGTTGGAGGTTCAGGTTCGAGGAGTTGTAGGTTCAAATCCGATTGAAGCTGTCGATTTTGAAGGTAATACGTTCCTTCTCTGCCAGACGATGAATGGAGCGTGGCGGAAGAGCAAGCCTCATGGTCTGAGCCTCACCACGGAAAATAAGATATCATTGTTTGATTAATTGATCAACGGTAAGAGGAAAATATTGTGTGCTTTAGTCAGAATCAGATTTGTACCTATCATCTGTTTGCTTTTTTGACATAGCAAATAAATAACGTTAGAAAAGTGATCACTTCCCTTCCTCCATTGCGTTTCTTCCTTTCCTGCTGCACTGATAAATTCGAACAGAAGACCAGTTTGCTTTGTTTTCAAGTTTCCTGGAATTTCTTGCATCTATTTATCCAAACATCATTTCGCAACAGATTGGCAATTAACCATGCATGTTCATTTTAAACTTGTTAAACGTAACAGGTTACACCACTTTACGTAAGTAGAGTATCCAGTTTTAGGTACAGTTATTAACTATTACGAAGACTATGGGTAAAAAATGAAAGATTAGCCGTGATTTCTAAAAGAGGTCGATTTGATCATACAAACGCTTTGTTAAATTTATAATTCCTAAATTGAGAAATCATTTTTCGAATTAAAAGGAAAATTATTTTTGAACTAGACAGGTTCTCATTTTCTGCAGCTAGCTTTTCTCACTAGCTTACCTACTTTCATACATCTAGCTTATCTTCCCACAAAAAATCATGCTTCGTGTTAGGTGTCCATGCTTCAAGTTCAACACTCATCGCTTGCCATCATTCATGCCTCCGCAGCATCCTCTGGGAACAAACTCCACGTGCAAAACGTTAAAAAAAAAAGCGCTTAAGCCAACATTTGCAAACAACGTTTTTCAACACATTACCTCCTCCGCAGGGTTATGTGGGATACGTAACCTCGCGGGCGGCGCGAGGACGATCCTCACGTGAGGACGTCCGCGGGCGCCGGCACCGACCGACCAATCGCCGACCGAGCGTCCTCCCCCTCCCCCGGCGCGGAACCACCTGACGCAGCGGCGTCGCGGCGAACGGCCCTCCAGTCTCGCAGCCGCCGCCGACGCCGCTGCGCAGTCCCGAGCCACGGCCGCCGCCGCCGCCGCGAACGCCAGCAGACGTCGCTCGCAGACGCACGCCCGCCCGCGCGCTTCGCCCGTCGCCCGCACTCCACGACGCCCGCGTCGCCGGCGCCGCCCGCACAGCCCTCGTCGCCCGCACCGCCAGCACCCTTGCCTCTACGGTGAGCGCACGTCCTATACTTATTCAATTCGATTGGATTCGATTCGATTATTATTCGTCCTGTATTCGATTCACCTTTGCGTAAAACAGCCAACCCCAGTTTCGCAAAAGCAAGAAGTGACATTCCATCAGATAGGAAGCTGCAGTTTTGTCACAGCGAAGGCAAATAATTGGGGCGCGGAACAATATATTTATTACATTTGTGTCCCTAGATTTTTTCCATGACACTATGCTTGAAGAAATCATTGTGGCATGGAGAAGAACATTCCACTCGGATTGTGGTGCAGTTTTGTAAATCTAGCAATGATTATATCAATAATTAATATCATGGCCTGGTTAATGTGAACAGACTTTCTCTTACTCCTACTGGATTTTTTTTCTAAAGGACTCGTAATCCACGTGCCTTTCCTGAAACCTTTGTCGCTTAACGCTTAACTTCACAGCTGACAGAACTTGGGATTGGTTATTTCCATTTAAGTTCTTGGCGTCTTACATACGTCAGCCATTCTTGGTTTAATGTGACAATGCGTGCATAATCTGTGAAGTGAAGAGCATTTGCGACCCGCGCAGTTCTTGCCGGTCTAATCCGTTGGTGACATTTACAGGCACAGCAGTTTTTTTGCAATTAACTCTCATGGCAATGCAACTCATGGTTCTGCTAATTTTTACCAATGCTAATTGTTCTAAAACTATGTCACGTTAGTGTTAAGTTGTTTTAAATAACTCTGCATTGACGTCACACATACTGACGTGATTTACTTAATTTATGATCCACTACCACCACTTATGATTGACCTACGTCGATTATTTTGTTCGCTGGGTTTGGAAGATATTACACACGATCTTCATTGCAATGTTCTCTGACACATACATTGGCAGACTATTGTTTCTCGTTTATACACTTGAAATAACATTGTTAAAATTCTTAATTCCGGAAGACTTCAACTGCTGCTAAATACTTAGTTTTATTTCATATTGAGTGTGGTTATCACATTGAATTCGTTTACAGTTCTCATTTGAGATTATCATGTCTACGACGTACCAGAGAACGCGATATATCAACATGCCGTAAAAAAGTATTTCGATGACCATACATTGTGTGACCATGTGTTGCCTGATGCTTAACATAGAGCGGTAGTTGGAAATTACCTGTTGGGGGTAGGAATCATCAGGAATTGAAATTGTCTTTTAGAGGTGACCCGTGCTTTTCTTACATACTAATTGATATTGTAGGGTAGTGGAAAGGACATTAAATGTTACAAAAATACAATAATAGTAACAGCAGTGATATTCTCTATACTTTAAATATACAATATCGAACCTTTGTCTTTATTTTTGAAGAAAGGCGATTAAGGTTGGAAACGATCGTTGCTTTCATGTGGAAGTATAAAAAATAGTCGCTCAATTAAAGAACGCAACAGATATAATTTTTTGACACCGTCAAAAATGAAGCATTCGCATTTTACTCGAACTAATCTCCTAGTTTCGGAAGTGAATTTTAAAAATGTCTAAGAGCATCCTGTTTGTTTTACTCAACTTTTCCATGGCAGTTTAAACGATATATCTTAACAATTTACGTGTTGTTATCTCGCACATATTTCTTACTAGTATTTTATGCTGAATCAGGTCATTTGGCTAGATTAATGATTTTCAATCGAAAGAATGTTCATCTTCTAGCGAAGATAACTCACGTTCCAATAAATGTCCCCATCAATTTCATCTCGCCAGTTCTTTTTCTTGGTTCAAGCGAGAATGAATGTGATAGTTCTTCACCGCAGTAGAATTGTTGAAGTTGAACGTGACACTCCTCGTCCCAATTTTAATCGCGGTTCAATCCCAGTTTCTTACACATATTAGTATGACTCCGATTGACAATAATTTTCTTTAAATGTTGTTTAGCAGTCCATGCAATTATCCGCTCAGTAGCTTTGATGTAGTGCCATGCATTGCAGGTAATAATCATATGTTAATTGTTCAAGCTAACAACAATGAGAAGTTGATACAATATACAAATAATTGACTTTTCACAAAATTAAGGATTGTTCAAATCCACGATTTATTTTTGGTGCTAGAACGATATCTGACGTGAGAGTTGCTTCCCCATATTTAACACGACAACTCGTTTTTTTGTCTCCAGTTAAAGCAACGTTCAATTCTGCCAAGGCCCAACACAAAAGTCGTTCCCCTTTGTACAAGCGAGGCTCAACGCGACCCCTCTTCCCCTCGTTTCAACGCGGATCAACCGACTGCTTCTTTTCCCTAGTTTAAAAGGAATTACCCACCCACACCGAGTTGTCGCGAATCGCCGCGAGGCCCGCCAGACGGAGACGCCGGCGCTGGCGTCGGCGTTGGCGTCGGCGTCGGCCTCTGCGTCGGCGGGCGGCGTGTGGCGTAGCGACCACGCGGCTCTCTCTTTCATAACGGCGGAGCGCCGCCGTGGCGCAGGGCGCATGACACAACTGCGAGCGCCCACAGCGAGCGGAGGCCCTCTCGGCCCCGCGCACGTTGGGTCCAAACGGGCCGATGCACGCGCACGAAATTAACTTCCCACTTTAGATATAAAACGCTCCCTACGGCACCGGCACTTTGACGTTTCGAATGACTGTAAGAAACAACTGCTCTATTGGGACATGAACTTATCGGGGATTGTGCGTTGATGTGTTAACGCCAGCGTTTTCAACTGAAGCGTGCTACATTTGTCTTAATGTATTTTAACGAGAAATGTATCAAGAGACGTATAATACATAAGCAATATTTCGTTAAATGTTTATTACAACTATATTATAATGTAATGTTGGCAATATTTTCGTTACCTTATTAATGAATTGTTGGTATTAAACCTGACACATAAATGTATGAGTCTTTTCGGGATTTCACGGTTTCACTTATTCAAATAGCCTATTATATTTAATTTTCAAATGTAAAGAAAATAACACTGTAGTTTCAATAACAGTCACAATAAAAACAATTTGAAGAAATAGTTGGGTTATTATATCAAGCTTCAACTCTTTCTGACATTTCCATTTTCAAGTGTGCTCATTTTCATTATCTGACCTCACGCCAAGGTGTGTTGTTGAACTCATCCCATGAGTTGTTCTATTCTAAACTTTCCTGGTAGTGCGGTAGTTACGAAATTGAAGTGAGGTACCAAAATTCATGGAGACGGCTAGGTAAAACACATTATAAATCACTTCTACGATTTCTTTAATGTTATCAATTTTGTAGGATAATCCGCATACTTTGTGTGTACTCCTGCTTGACAAAGATCTGAGGATGTTGCGTACCAAAAACAAAGGCTGAAAGGCTTTGGAAGGTCGCCTAGTCGTGAGTCATCTCAAAGGAAGCGAGTGCGTCAGATTTTGTTGGTTTATGAGGAAAGGCAATACGTGCTGTTTACAGAAATTGAGAATACACAATATACAATCGCAACGATATTGTATGTATATTAATACCTGGTAGCAGCATTGTATATTCGGATGGGATGAATTCATTTTGAAGCTTTAGTCATTAGTAAAAAACATTCTCGAAGATAAGTTCATTGCCTAATAAATATGGGAATGAACCATCAAATAAAGCAATGAAAAGAAACAGAACATGGACATGCCAAATGAACACATTGTAGGATGAATGGGGAGTTTTAGAATATTAGAAGCACAGAAAGGAAAAATGGCGATGCCCACCTTACTAGAAAACCTAGTTCTTTTTTCTAAACTTCGCACTCAACGCTTTAAAATTTCGATCCGGAAGCTGCAGCGAGGGAGACGATTTTTCAACCCCAGCGTGCTCTTCCAGCGTTTCCTCATCTTTCCCGTGCACCTCTTTGATTGATACTCCATTCGCAAGTGTTGTTGGCCAACAGGTCAGGTCTTGAGGGTGGGGGACGGCGGCGAGGCGAGGCGCGGCGCGGTGGTGACGCATTTTGTTTTTGTTGTGCTTCTCAATGCTCGGCGCCCGCTGACACCTAGGGCGCATTGCGGTCTCTGCTCGGTTCCGCTCCGCATGGCACACGCACGGCACAAGGGGCCGAAACGCTTTTAGCAAAAATTTAATAAACTGATTTTTCAATATCTCAGGATGTGGCGTGGGAATTATAGCCATCTTGATTGTTGTCGGAATTGTAGGCGAATGTTGTAATCATGATCGAGTTACATCTTATTTACTTAAATAATTTAATAACTGCAATTTGTTGTTCTCCAAATCATTAGAAACTGGCAGGGATTTTATAATAATTTTTGAAGGTGGCCAAAAGGCTCGTTATAATGAAGATAATTATTATGAGACTACATAATTTTAGTTTAGTTGTAAAACTTCAATGATTGCATCCATTCATTTCGAAATGCATCTCTCTGCACTAGGTACGTAATACGTGGCATACGGCAAAAACGACAAACGGTTTACACCATAAGGGCCGTAATTCTAACAGATTCTTCTCACCATCTGACCAACTGCTCAGTAGACCCATTAGTTTTGATATGACTAAAACGATCAACACTTTATGATATATTATAATTATTTAAATTATAAATTACAAAACCCAACTGGTTTAAAGAAATACCTACTAGAGTTTAAGATTATAGAAAATTCACTAATCGATCGAAAAGCTAAATTACTAAAGATGAAAACATAAGGTTCCAAGACAAATCTACACAAAAATCCAAATCCATCCTCTCGGAAGAAGAGAGGAAAAGAAGAGCTGAAAGAATGAAGAAATACCGCGCACTAAGGAAAGAACACACAAAGAAATGATTCATTCAACTTACCCCAAAGAGGGTGAAACGAAAGAAGAAGAAGAAGAAGATGAAGAAGAAATTATAAAATAACATTTAACATTGCAATGGATACACAGCAGGCCATAAAGTGCACAGTAAAAAACACAACGTTGCTTTCTAGCGCACAGCCAAGTAAACAGAAGAGATTTTGGTGTTTGGGCGCACTGCGCGCACGGCTCGGCGCGAGGCGGCTCGGATCTGGGCCGCCAGGTCGGCAGGCCCCCGCGGGGGTGCACGCGCAGCGACCCACATCCCACCGCGGCGGCGAGGCCGGTCGGAGCCCTGCGCTCCAGCCGCTGCTGCTGCAGCCGCCGCCGCGGCCGGATAAACGTCCGATGCCATTGACTACGGCCACCCGTGATGAAGCGGTCAGACCGCCTGCCTTCCACATCTGCTACCAGAGTTCAAATCTCGAGAGATTTGTGGAGTTTGAGGTGGAACAAAGGGATCGCGACAGGTTTTCTCTCGGTTTTCCAATCGGGAGAGGTGGTTCAGGGCATCAACTAATGTCACTGCAGTGTCTCTGTCCAGGTGGTCCTAGTTTCGAGTCCAGACGGCAGAGTTTTCAACTCTAGCTAGATAGCTGGGTCGAGTTCAGTGGTTGTCCGGAGGAACATTCTAGCGGCAGGCTACTTCATCGGTAGTTTTCCGTGGTTTCTCTGATCAACATCAGGCAAATGACAAAGGATTACCCTAACAAACGGGCCACAGACCGCGCGCGATTTTTCCTTCATTCTTCTTGTTCTTTCCTCATCCTTTACTTACACACAGTCACGTTAACATACACCGTACCTCATATGCCGGGAGACCGGTCGGGAGCTTAGAGCTTACCCCGGCTGGGGCGGTGCCCCCCTGATGGGAGATACATGGTTGAGGGGAAACCCCTCAAGGATCTCACCATTCAGCTGGGGAAGATCACCGCCACCTCTAGAGGGAAAACATGCATTACACTTTCGGGACTGATGACTATCTGTTGGCGCGCTCGGAATCATTAACCAATTAATAAAAAAATCAGCTCTCCATTTACTTCTGCTTCTCATTCTGTCTACATCATTTCTAACATATCTTTATAATCATCTATTCGTCCAAACCCTCATTCACGTAAAGGCTTATCATTATCCTTCATTCATCATCATGCCGTCTTAGTAAATGATACTATTGTATTCGAGTTATAAGCTTGTCAGTTACCTGTTGACTGCCAGATTACCTAGCGTGTAGTATCCATATGCGGTCCCTAATGAGCCCGGAACTTACGCTCCAAAGTTTAAGAGAAACAAGAGCTCGAAAAGGAAGGATATATAATAAATGATGATTGATGGAAAATGAACAATGCATTTGTAATTAAGCTACTTGAATAGGTGAAAGGCGGGTAGTCTTAGGGACAGACTCAGAAATGAGGATATTAGAAAAGAGCTAAATATCCTTTCACATTTATAAAAGGTTGAAGAAAAGTGGTTCATGTCACCACAGCATACAGAAAGAATGAATAAAATCGTCTAACAAAAACAACGTCAAAGTACAGACTTGGAGAAACCCACGAGGAACACGTCTAGAACTAAAAAAGTCGGAACAGGTCAACATGCCAAAACCGTGAAAGGGGAAAAAAAATAAAGGATATATGTAGAGGGAAGGGTGGAAGGAAAAATATGATAGGAAGAACAGCAATAAATGACGTAGTTACATTTCATAGTTATTTGAAAGAGTTTTTGGGGTCATAATAAAAGATAGCTACGCAAGAAAGGAAAGAATACAAATCTAACCATTAACTAACCTATATAAAATATAATAATGTACAAAGTCGAAAAAGTATAGATGCCCACAAAACCCAGTTTCGCTAGTTACAAATAGGGAGGCAAACAATGGCAACGCAGTCTCTTCTCCCATTTAATATCGAGCGCATTTGTGTGTTCAAATATGACTGAGTAAGTGAAGCTTTTTTCCCAATGAAATACAATATTTCATTTCAGTGATTCGACTTTTTTCACAGCCAACACAATTTACCAGTTCGAAATGTGCCAATTGGTTTACATTTCTTGATAACATTCATTAAAACAGAAAAAGCTATGTTCCGCTTGACTAATGACAGACACTATGTAGATACGCATTTAAACTTTCTCTCTTTCATTCGCGTGGTGAAAATGGATTAAATAATTTATCGCACATGGGAGTAAGTAGATTTTATTCAATCGTTCCGTCATTCCAATCGCCGCCTCGAAATCTCTAATTTTCACTTCTGAATAAAACATAATTTTAAAGTAGTGCTGATTTCCAGATAAACCCCCTTCCATCGTTTTGAGATAACAATTTAATAAATGAAAATGAGATAATAATTTAATAAATAGACAAAAATATTGTCTAATTTACGTCAGCTCCAAATTTAAGTACGTCGTCGCCCAAGCTTGTGCCAAAACACTTACTTCCATTGGGCGATTCCATCCATCCTCCGTTCTAGTTATGTTTCTATCCATGGTTCTCTCAAGGCGGCTCCACACATTCGCTATTCGGCGAACACCCAGAAACCGCTCGCCGAATCCCGATTAATGTGAATGGATCGCTTGCTATTTGCTGAGTGACGAACGTTCGGCGCTCGCCCTACCCATCGCCATGTTGGTCTTTTGGACACATGAAAGGGAGCGAACATTCGCCGAACACATCAGCTGGTCGGGGTCGGGCGAGCAGGAGCTCGCTGCTCGGCGAATGCCGAATGTGTGGAGCCACCTTCAGAGCATGCCGTCCAGTCACACGCCGACATGCCTCACTTGACAAGCATGCCTCGTGCAGGTTGTAAATTTACCGCCGCCACTCTCTGCTTCATTCTTCATACATCGAGAAACAATGCGGCGGACATATTTACAACTATCACGAGACAGGGTCTCCAAGGTGGCTTGACCCGTGGGTACCTAACTTGGGGACTCCGCCATGCTCCGCGTGAAGGCAGCCCAAAGCCCGTTTTTTTGATTCCAGAAGTTAAACTCAAAGGAGGATTCG
This sequence comes from Acheta domesticus, assembly GCA_031308135.1. Lineage (NCBI taxonomy): Eukaryota > Metazoa > Arthropoda > Insecta > Orthoptera > Gryllidae > Acheta > Acheta domesticus. The sequence goes on along the minus strand of JAHLJT010009436.1, from coordinate 153,810,849 downwards.
ATTGTTTGTACAATTATCATTGCTTTTTTGAAGCAACAGGAAACCATAAAATATTTAGAGACGGCAAATGTTAATAAATAGCTACACAGGTTCAGCGTCTCCTGCAACGATAACGTATGCGTTAACAGCTATAACAAATTCATTCCTGCACCTGTACACATTTCGTTAGTTCTCATTTCCTTAGCTGGAAGGGGATTTAGTTCTTCGACAGTCCTATCAAATACAATCTGTGGTTTGTTTACAGATGCAAATCGTATGTATTCCACTGGAGCAAAGAATTATTTTTGCCGAATTTTGCGAACCAAGTTTGGTGTTATCTTAATTGACAATTTAACTATGTTTGGCAAATCAAAGTGGTGCAGGGATCTCGTACGCAAGAAAGCGTGCGAAAGTAATATACAAAACTCAGTGTTGTGGTAACAAAGATAAAGATTCTACAGCATTTGAGAGAGAGGTTATCTTTAAAAGGTAACATTAATACTACATATCGTATCCTGTGCGTAGGACATCAAATCCTACCGACAGAAAAGCGAAGTTGATGTCACAGAGCCACTTCCTTTCCAGAAGATTTTAAACAAGAGTGAAGCGACTTTGAAGTGCAGAGTGGCGTGATTATGTGTGTATGCAAATAATATTTGACAATTTTAATTTATAAGGAACCTGGAGTAAGAAATGAATTGAAAGAACTATTACAATCAGCCCAAGAGGTGCGAGCTGAGAAAAATATATCAGTAAACAGAATTTATAAGAAATTATCGTGCACTTAACTTCTTCAAGATGATGAATTCATATTTTCATCTTTATAATAGTTGGTCTCCTTCCTTTCAAGGATTAGGTATGAATGTATTTTGGTTAAATGGCCCCAAATTTCAGTTTGAAGAACGACTTCAAAACTGAAATCGTTCATTAAATGTATGATGTAAATTCATAATATAATCGAAGGCTGAACCAGCCGAAATGGGACAGTGAATCCGTACTATAAAAATATTCTGACTCAATATCAGTTTTCTCAATAGCACAGTTTTTGACATAAATGAATAGGCTTTCATGCTTCACCGACGTAGCAAACCCTAATGATATATTCACGACTTCGTATTTACGATTTTAAATACAGACCCAAAACCTAGAAATACAACGTCATCGTCGACAATTATACGTTTGGAGAATGCCAAAGGTGAAGATGACTACGCGCCAACATTCGTGTTCTAAGACTCGTCCAGCCAGGACCAAAGTCCACTACACAAGGAGATGGGTTTAACATGGCACATTTTCAGCATTGCCACTAATAAGCACTCTAGAAATACATGATGCATGTGAACTGTGAGGTACAGAGGGTATTTTAAAGGGAACAAATATGATGATAGAATACGAATTGCAATTTGAAGCTGCCATTGAAATTACTAGGTATTATTTGAAATATTTTAGAAATCTTTGCTGTATTATTACTCGCAAAAACAATGTTTAGTAATCGATGATTAAGAAGGGAAGGCCCAAGGAAGCAAAATGACCTCAATGTTTATGAATTTATTATTTCTCACAACTTTGATGTAAGATTTCAAAATTCATTTGCAAGGAATATTTTGACATTTACGCCAGGTCTTCCATTATTCTAATAGTACATCACTAGCAGAATGTGACGTCGCCGACACTGTAAACTATTTTAAAAGTATCTTCATGTGTAGAAAATTTCTTTCAAACTTCGTTTCGTTCATGTGTAACTTTGTTCAAATATGTTCTTACAGTATCTGGCATCGGACTTACCAATGCCAATACCAATGTTATAAGATGTAAAATTGAACATCATAACATTTAAAAAGTGAACCCAGTAGACAGTTAATCTTGATCAATTAATCAACAAAAGAATAGTGGATCCAAACTGAAAGGACTGTTTATTTACTTACTGGTACCACCTGTGGCCGCAAATGGAATTATGTTGCATGCGTGGAGTACTACACACAAATATGTTCCTATCCACGTTCGGCCGCTTTGTCTTTCCACTCAGCGATAGGCATGCTAGGAAGTTCCTTTGAGAGTAACACTTTTCTTCCTGAAAAAATGAATTTCAATATTGGTTACATAAAATAGAATCATCCCCATTAACTCAAGCACACTGATTCAAGTTTATTTATTTATTTTGCATAAAAATACGCATATATTACTAAACTTTGTCTAGATATGACGCGTTTATTTGTAGACACCTAACATGATGAATCGTATACGGAGGAGAGTCGTGTAAAATAGGGGTGATGGATTGATCATATGAAATAATATCTGCATATGTCCTACAAAGAACCAAACCACATTTTTTTTCAAGAGCCACATAATCACATCATTTACACATCGTAAAAGCAACTTACTTCACCCACTCTAGTCACATCAGAGTTGGCTAATGTCGAATTCATCCGACTAAATGACGAACTCTGCTTCGAAGCTTTTTCTACTTTGCGTTTTATCTACGCAATTTGGATAAGGTAAATAGTAAGCGGCTAATTCGGATTGAGCCACTCACTTTATCCGCATAACTTATGCGGCGCAACACATGTATGTTGACTGGGATTCTCTTCGAGATCTGACCATCTCGAAAAAGTCTTAAAATCCAAAATTTTTCTGTTGGCGTATTTCAATGGGCCTTTTCATCCGTTTTTCTCATCGATGCTTCCCCGTCTCACACACACTTACCTTCTCACTCACGCACACAATTTCATACGGACGTTGTGTTCACCTCTCTCTTTCCATTCTCTCTCTTCTCTCTTACAATGTTTCTCTCTGTCCGCACCGTCTCCCTATCTCCTCCCTGTCTTTCTTTTCCCCTCTCACAACCTGTCCTATGGCTCGACAGCCCGTTATGGGCCTTGGCCGACCAGCGGTGACTCAGACTCTCGGCCATGGGATAAGGGGATCTTGAGGTTATCACAAAGACATCCCTTCATTGTATATTCTGGTTTTCGTAACCTTAGGGTGGGCTTTCTCATTGTCACACAGCAATAAATACTGGGACATTTGTAAGGAAAGTGCACAGTTATAATTTACCCGGCCGGGAATCGAACCCGGGAACCTGGGAGCACCGTGGAAAGCGCGCACGCTTACCAACGAGCCACCTAGTCGGGCCTACGGGAGCCTAACCGAGCATAATGCTCATTTTGCTTTCGCTACTGGTCGCGTTTCAACCCTGGTGGCGCGCCGTCTCTACGAGGAAAGTTGGAGCCCGATATTTTTCCGCTTAGTAGGCGCTGTTCTTCGTGCCTGAGAGAGAATGCCTTGCAGCCTCCCGTTCAAGCTGTGCATGTTTTCAAAACATTCGTGAATCTGCGCGACTAGTCACGGATCGTTTGCAAGGAGAGAAGAATTGTCGATTTGGTTATCTCTTTTCTCTTGCGCGACGTAAAGAAAGATGATTTCCAGCAATCTCTACGATTGGTTTCTTGTGATTTTCACATTATACTCATTCCTAATTTATTGATATTAACGGCATTAAGCGACTGAATATTTTGGGTTTCTCGAAGAACGCAAGATTAATGAAAGTACCAATAAATATTAAACCATTAAAATAGGTTTCAAGTTTTTGCTGATAAGACAAAATTTGCAAGCATTTTAGTAATAATAGTAGAACAGAGTAATTGCATCCAGCGCATTTCGAAGTATTCCATTGTTGTATTGACACTACGCAAGCAACGAGAGAGAAAAATTACTTAACGGTCGACGTCTGTTAAGAATAATAGAAACAAATTGGTTGTAGTAAAAGATGAATGACTACTCCTAATCAAACCAAAAATATTTATTAATTATATGCATTTTTCTTATAATAAGATAGTTTTTACGAAAATTATTGAACGACGACATTAAAAATCAAGGACTTGGTTTGTTTTATACCGCGACTATTGTTTACGTTTAAAAAATACAACCACCGATATTTGTCCTAGATCGGAGTAATGACGTTAAAACATACATAAATATTGAAATATACCTTCATCCTTCACTTCGTAATACGTTGTCGTGAGTTTGACCTGTTCCGAATTTATAGAAAGATGTGGGCGCCAGGAACAGGTGACATAAACTAATACTAACTTTTCCCTATTTAATTCTGTCAAAATTATATGGGCATACAGCTAGCTTGGGCCGATGGATTCGGATTACATGTATTCGCTATCGCTAAGATAGCCGATTACCTGATCTGCCGACTGTACAGCCTGGCGTGGAATCTGAAATATGGAAATTCTCTGCTTCCAACTAATTAGAAGCTTATGATTGACAAATGAACAGACTCTTTTCTTTTTCCAAAGAACAAAATTTAACAATTTATTCAATGTTAATTTTAACAGATTACTCAATGGCCATGACCCCTTTTAAAAGATATTATTTTAATATACTGCAGTATATGTTACCGTCTTGCCGACCTGCTCGTTCCGAAGACGCTTCTCACTTGGCCGATGAATCCGAGTCGCTCTTCTGTCTTCTGATCTTGCGCGGTTGCTGAAGTATCCAGGCCACACTGCATAAAATCTAGCTAAGTTCTTTCCGACGCTTTAGGTTTATAATCTTTCACACGAGTTTAATAAAATACTAATGTTCGAACTATCGTCCGGTGAACATCCAAAACTGCCCAAGTCCGCGGATGTACTCCGGCAAATAATTTCTAAGTCCGATGACGACTGTTACTTTTCGCACGAAAATGTATAAGTCTCACTTTCAACTACAAGGTCCGCACACTATTTGCACTCCACGAAACTCAAGAGCCGAGTTCACGACCTACACTCCACCACTCTGAGTCAGACTGTAACGATCTGCACTCAACGAAGCTCCAAGTCCGAATGAATGTTTTTCTGTATTTTGCAACCCTTGATGGGTCGGTAGCGTCCCACGTTCTATTTTTCCAAAACACGGCGGTAAACACCAGAAAGTCTAATTGCCCCCCGCCAACCCGCTCATTTCTTACAACCCCATGTAGCCGCGCCTTCGTCCGTCATACGTTTTTTCGACCAATCACATATTCTTTATTATATCGATCTAGCCAGCGTTCCGGCACCTACGAGGCTTGCAGCTAGTTTATTTACCTGCCCTGCACCATAGCAACCCTCTGCGCTGGCGTTACTAGGGCCGGATATCGCCATTTTACAAGTCCATTTAGTCGCCCCGTATACAACTAATATTATGAATAAACCATGTCCCGTTCTGGTATATCACAACATCCCCTCTCCAAGCGTCATTTTGTTTGCTACCACCTAACTAAATGACAAGACCATATTAGAACTTTCTTCATGCTTCGTCACGCTGAACTCACTGACACTTTGCACTGTACTGACACTGAGCACTGCACTGTACTCTTGCAGCCTTACAACTATTTACATTAATTTGTGAACATGCCAACATAGTTTTAACCATTTCATTGCGTATCGCCTTATTGCCTATTATTAACATATTAATTGAAATTCCTTGCACGTTCCAACGACAAACAACACAACAAAACAAACAAACTATTATACACTACTATATACAAACTATTTAAAATGACACAAATCTTCAGTCGTAGGTATCGTCCCTTTTATACGGTTTGATATTTCTGTAATTATAGGTCCCCATCTGTTTGCCGTTTTCATCTTTTAGAATTACCGCGTTTTTACTTAATACCTTGACAATTCGGTACGGTCCTTTATACAGAGGAAAAAATTTATGAAATAACTTTTTATCCACCGAAGATACTTGAGGCACTCTAATCAATACTTCGTCATTTTCTTTATATTCGCCTTCAAAATATTGCTTCTGCTTTATCTTCCTTCTTGCAGCTGCTTCCTTCAAGTTATCATAAACTATGCTTATGTTATTATTATTATTTGAAGTCCCACTGATTTCCGGAGGTACTTCTATCCCCTTGAACGGGTATTTTTGCTCCTGTTCGTAACAATATACTCTGTTACCTCGTCGACCTTGGCGTACTTTCATGATCAACATGATTGGACATCAAATTTTTATAAAGGAAACTGTATCGTCACCCCTTGGACTTCCAGCTCCATCTGGTTGTGATGCGCCTCCCGTTATGTATACAATTTCCTAGTATAATTCCTCCAATTTTCTTTCTTTATTCTTATCACTCCGGTTAGCTTGGCACCTGTGATCCGTCTACTGGTATATAATGTCCCCTTCAACACTAAACACGTGCTATTTTCCGCCCGTTCGTCCGTATCTTCTCTTAATAAATCATCCGCTGATACCTCGATGCTATTCAACTCAAATCACTAATCACTTATTTCGAAATCGCCTATTTACTTCGAACAAATTCTTCATGACATTAATTTCTACATTGTTTCGTCATCTTAAATCTCGGATGCATTCGGACCTTTCTATCTTGGTCTCATTTTTTCCCTTCTGAGCTATACTTTCCTTGGCAATTATCACTATCCATTTTTCCCGTTCCATTACTCTTTCCATTTATATTTCATGATATCCGTCCCATTCGTCCGATCAAAGAGGCTAAGCCGCTCCACCAAATCTTCGTAATCTACGGGCATCGAGTTCCATAGTAAATTTTGGATACTAACTGGCAACTGTCGAATAATAATTCTAATTAAGTCATTATTATTTATTCCTTCTTCGCAAGCCTTAAATGCTGCAATTTTGCGTGTCGCAAAATCGCACATGGTTTCCGCCCCGCCTTTCCTATATTTCTCACTCATCAATTTATACTTTAAATCAAATTATGGTTTTCATTCCAATAACGCCTTAAAAATTTATCTTTCCACTCTTTATAACCTATTGGTTCTGGAACTAACGATGTCCACCAATGATGCGCTTTCGCTGACATTGCTTGCTCGACAACATGTAATTTTAACCTATCCGGAATGTTGTTGATCGTAAAGTAGCTTTCTAATTTTGAAATGAATGACCAAGGTTGTTCCTTAACATCCCCATGGAACTTTCAAATAGCTTGGTAAACCAACGCGGATGCGGAAGTTATTACATTTCCCTGCGCGCGTGTTAGGACTTCATTTTCCAATTGATCTATTTTTCCCTTGATATTAGCTAACTGTTTTTCCGATTCGGACTCTTGCAAGGTTTTAATACTCCTTAGCCCCTCTTGTATCTGCTGTTCTACCTTGTTGTCTGTCACAACCATTTTTAATTCAAGATTATCTATTTTATCGCCATGTTGTTGCGCTATATCATTCAAACATTCTAAACGCGATTCAACGTTTGTCATTTTTTTCGCATTGTTGAGTTTGTAAATGTTCTAACGCGGTGACATTTTCCCGTAAAGCTACAACTTCCGAATTCATTTTATTCAAGCATTCCTTTTGTTCTTCCTGTATTTGATTTACTTGACAATTCAATGAGTCTATTTTTGAATAAATATTACTGAATTCACTAATTGTTTCGGTCCGTAATTGTGATATCTCCTCACATATGGCTTCGCGAAAATTCTTAAATTCCTGTGTTTGACTATTCATTTCTATCTTTATATTTTCAAGTTTATTTTCCAATTTAGCATTATTATTTTCTAATTTAGCATTATTAGCGTTCATTTCTGCCTTCATTTCAGCTAACATTTTAATTATTAAATTACTCGAATCCGTATTAACTACTGGAGATACCGCTACTTCCTGTTCTATTTCAACTACGTCTCGCGAAATATCTCCTTCGGGATTCATACCGGTATCCGCCATATTATCTACTTCAATATTTTCGGCACGTGCTGTCTTACTTCTAGTCTCCATCTTAAAATTATAATACAAATTAGAATTTTCTCTATCAAATTCCTTTCAAATACCGTCAATGAAATGGTTTTGGCTCTTTCTTATAATTACACGTTAGTTTCATATGTCAATCACGAAATTTCAGATTCCATCAGATCACTTTGTTATAATTTATAATAACTCCATTAACGTACTTCACTTTGTTATAAATTATAACAAAATATGCCCCACTTGGCGCGCCATTTTTGAAATATACCTGCATCCTTCACTTCGTAATACGTTGTCGTGAGTTTGACCTGTTCCGAATTTATAGAAAGATGTGGGCGCCAGGAACAGGTGACATAAACTAATACTAACTTTTCCCTATTTAATTCTGTCAAAATTATATGGGCATCCAGCTAGCTTGGGCCGATGGATTCGGATTACATGTATTCGCTATCGCTAAGATAGCCGATTACCTGATCTGCCGACTGTACAGCCTGGCGTGGAATCTGAAATATGGAAATTCTCTGCTTCCAACTAATTAGAAGCTTATGATTGACAAATGAACAGACTCTTTTCTTTTTCCAAAGAACAAAATTTAACAATTTATTCAATGTTAATTTTAACAGATTACTTAATGGCCATGACCCCTTTTAAAAGATATTATTTTAATATACTGCAGTATATGTTACCGTCTTGCCGACCCGCTCGTTCCGAAGACGCTTCTCACTTGGCCGATGAATCCGAGTCGCTCTTCTGTCTTCTGATCTTGCGCGGTTGCTGAAGTATCCAGTCCACACTGCATAAAATCTAGCTAAGTTCTTTCCGACGCTTTAGGTTTATAATCTTTCACACGAGTTTAATAAAATACTAATGTTCGAACTATCGTCCGGTGAACACCCAAAACTGCCCAAGTCCGCGGATGTACTCCGGCAAATAATTTCTAAGTCCGATGACGACTGTTACTTTTCGCACGAAAATGTATAAGTCTCACTTTCAACTACAAGGTCCGCACACTATTTGCACTCCACGAAACTCAAGAGCCGAGTTCACGACCTACACTCCACCACTCTGAGTCAGACTGTAACGATCTGCACTCAACGAAGCTCCAAGTCCGAATGAATGTTTTTCTGTATTTTGCAACCCTTGATGGGTCGGTAGCGTCCCACGTTCTATTTTTCCAAAACACGGCGGTAAACACCAGAAAGTCTAATTGCCCCCCGCCAACCCGCTCATTTCTTACAACCCCATGTAGCCGCGCCTTCGTCCGTCATACGTTTTTCGACCAATCACATATTCTTTATTATATCGATCTAGCCAGCGTTCCGGCACCTACGAGGCTTGCAGCTAGTTTATTTACCTGCCCTGCACCATAGCAACCCTCTGCGCTGGCGTTACTAGGGCCGGATATCGCCATTTTACAAGTCCATTTAGTCGCCCCGTATACAACTAATATTATGAATAAACCATGTCCCGTTGTGGTATATCACAATATAATATAAACATTTTAAACAAGTACATATATATATATATATATATATATATATATATATATATATACGTACTTGTGTTTTGTATGAATAAAGGAATGTATATTTGAACATGTTAATAGGTGTGTATATATATCTGCATGTATAACTGTATGAGGAGAGAATATAGAGAGCACCATATTGCAAAGCAGGCCAAGTTGATCATATCGAATACCTTTGAAACGGTATGCAGTTTGCGCCAAATTTTCGTAGATGAGGTAAATAACACATTTGGATTCTTGTTTGTAACATTTTAATTTTCGAGACATTAACACAATTTTGACTTTTTTAAATGGAAGTATATATTGTTTCTTCCACCATTCTACAGTACTCGAAGACACGAATACGGATCTGTAAGTATTCTAAAAGAAACAGTAAAATATGCTTTCCACCTTATTCTCAGAATCCACGTTTTTCCGTGTCTTTCCGCAATGGTTTTCTGGCGTCCACTGGTGTCACATTTTCATAGAACTCAAAATGGAAACTTTATTTTCAATGTAATTTTTGTTATTGTTTTTGTTATTGTTTTCTTCTATTGATCTCCTTATATTCATGCTATTATTAAGTGTTCCTTTATTGACTTGAAACGTGCGTAACAAATTTTTTTTTGTTAGAAACTCTGGTATTAATATAATACAAATTGTGATCCTATTCCACAATGGAATACTTTATTGGTCAATCAGAAAGTAATCACACTTACACTTTATTTTGACTCACTGAATGTCGTCTTATTAGAAAGTAAATTTAACCTTTAATTCATTCAGTTAGGGTGGAGCGGAAGAAGATGGCAGAGCGGAAGGAAAAAAATGTAGCGGAAGGAGGTGATGAAGCGGAAGGAAAGGGGGACGGGGATAAGAATGTGAAGCGGAACGAGAGGGCGGACCAGAAGGTGAAAAAGAAGGTGGAGTGACATACAAGGGCGGAGCGAAAGCAGCGGAGGAGACGAAAGGAGCGAGCGGGACAAATAGTGAAAACTACAGCACGTTCAAAATATTCAACCAATTAAAACTAGACTCGTAACCAAAATAATTTCACTTCGTCGTACACAGATTGATATATTAGTGTTCCCGGGTGCGTCCGATTCTAAGGTCATTAATACCGTCAGTGTATTGCATGTTTTTTATCGCGGGAGGTAGTTGTGATCCTCCGTCGGTAGATTGCGAGATCCGGTGCCGACTTACACATCTCGCGAGATTTTCCCCACCCAGGCATCTCAGCGGGGCACTGCCCCAACCGGGACCAGCTCTAAGCTCCCAACAGGTCTCCCAGCTTGCATGGTAATGTAGTGCATGTAAGTATAGTGTGTGTAAGTAAGGGGTGACGATAGGACAAGGAAGAGGAAGAAAAGGTCGCGTGCGGTCCGTGGCCCGTTTGTATTACTCCGGCATTTGCCTAGTGTTGATCGGAGAAACAATGGAAATTACCGATGAAAGCAGCCGGCCGCTAGATTTCTCCTCCAGACAGCAGCTGAATTTGACCTAGCTATCTAGCTAGTGTCGATTATCCTGCTACTGTCGAGACCCTAAAATTTACATTATTGGTGTTTTTGCTATGAAAATGAGCTCAAAATTGTGTATTTTCAGAAACGGACAAAACGCATTTTTTCAAAAAGACTCGAAATATTTCAGTGGAATAGATATTATATGGGCAAGGTTTACCTCTTGTGTAATACTCTTAAAGGCATATTTTAATTTTACTACTTCGGAACACAAAAACAAAGGAAATTTGAAAAAATATCACTTATACGTCGGTAGGAGCTGGCAAGAGGGTAGTACAAATCGAAAATCTAGCCCGGACAAATAGATTAGGAAACTAGTACGAGAAAGTATGCGTTACTCTGTAGCAGCACTAGGTTGTTTCAAGAATCCCCTGAGGCAGAGAGGACGCCAAACATTCACATAAAGAAGACTGAAATTAGTTATCCTCTCGGAGCGAAATCTCAGCGGGAGATAGCGTTAATGACTTGCTCGATTCTAAGCGAGACAAATCGTTCGACAGGGCGATGTGGCAGAATGGAGCTCGGTGTTGGGGCAATGCAGCTTCGCACCTCGGGGAATTCCTGGAGTAACTGTCCACTCCTGTCTATTCATCCTGCTTTTCAAAAGAGGGCAGTGACCTAACGCAAGGTCAACGTGTCCTCGGCCACTCTATTCGCATTATGCAACCGTCATTTTGATCGTTTAGAGACGTAACGTGTATTATGAAAACACATGCTATCCATATTAAAACCTCGTGCAAAAGTGTATACCGAATGCATCAAAACAACTTGCAAAACTCATCGGTTTTTCCATTTTTGACAAACCATTTGTTTTTCGTCGTGCTTTAAAAATGTTGTGTGGGGTTAGAGATGTAAACACTTCATGTATTCTTTTCAACTTGAGAAACTGAAGTTGTGGACAGTTTCCTTACGTAGTAAAATTTATCAGTGGCAGTTGGTGCCCCAACAAACTGGAGGTTGCAGCTCGATCGAATGACGGAAATGTAATTTACAACATTCAGAATGCGAATATATAATAAAACGTAAGCAATCCATCTAAATTAATTGAAACTTAATTTAATGAAAGTCTATATCGAAACAATGTTATGCGTTGTGTCCCTGTCAAGTACATTCACCTCCCGCGCACGTGATTTTGATTTCCAGTTGGCACTCGAGTTTTTTTATTGTTATGCATTGAGAGAGTTGGTGGTAATATAAGTTATACAAAACGAAAGAAACTTGGTTTCGAAAATAGATCACACTCTAGCACTTTGCAAGAAGCTATATTGCTTGAACATGTTTTACACAAATAAAATTATTTTATTTCGAAAAGTTCACTGCTTCGGTGTGTATCACATACTGAAAGATCTTACACACACAAACACACACACACACATACACACACACACATACACACACACACACGTATTCACCACAACGCTTGCAGACTGTCGCTGCCGGGAGGGACATTGTACACACCGTGAGAGGCAGAAAGGGAATTCCTTCCAGCATGGCCAACATTACACAAAAGTATGTGTAACATACCAACATTACACATATGTATACTTTAAATCAACAAATGTACCATGAAATAAAAATAAATTCTCCAAACATAAAAAATAATGCATTCAATGTCGTCGATAACTGAACTTAAGTACTTTCAAGAGCACGCTAAATTCATAAAATAAGTTGCAGCTAGTGTCGGACGAAGACAGAAGATTGGTATTCCCCTCGGACGCTGCGCCGCGCTCGGCGACGAGACCCCCTACCCATGGAAGAAGATCTGGTGCTGCACCGAAAGTTTTACTTGACGAATAATATACGCACGCCTCTAACGTGACCATGCCTCCAGCGTGTCATGGAGCAATGCCTGGGAGAGCACCAGACGCCGAAGAGGGCGCTTGTTGGCCGCTCTTTGGTTTTAAAAAGATTTCATGTTCACTGATGCTGCAAGACCATGAATTTTGAATGTCATTGGAGAAAAATGTATATTATAAGATCAACATATTACAAGATCTTTTTCGATTACATAGGTTTTGTGCAATTGTGTAACCTAAGTACGAGAGACTACCGACATTCATCGTAAACTTATCTGTATCATACTAGTCCAGGAATTGCAGAATATGAATGTAAGCATTTCTATATGTGGTACTTAAGCAATTCTACTACACCTATTAATCATTGAGCTACCAGATGAGATATCACAGTGACTCTCAAAATATAGACCGGGAGAGGTGATTCAGTGCAACTGATGTCACTGCAGTGCCTCTGACCGGGAGGTCCTAGGTTCGAGTTTCGACAGTGGCAGGATTTTCGCCACTAGCTTGTGTGTCGCTGTCTGGAAGAGAATTCTAGCGGCCGGCTGCTCCAATCGGATTGTTTTCCGTGGTTTCTCCGATCAACACCAGGCGAATGCGGAAGCAGTACCCTAAAAACGGGCCACGGACCGCGCGCGATCTTTCCTTCCTCTTCCTTGTCCTATCTTCACCCCTTACACACACACTCACACACACACACACACACACACACACACACACTTACAACAACATGCGATACACTGCGATACATGCCGGGAGACCGGTCACGGACTTAGAGCTTGTCCCAGCTGGGGCAGTGGCCCGCTGGTGGGAGATACGTGGTTGAGAAAAAACCCAGCTAGTTGACGATAGTTCAGCGCTGGATCTCGTCATCCAGCGGGGGAAGATCGCCTCCTGATGAACAACCATGCAATATACTTATGGGACGAACGACCTCGTTAGTTGACCCGTCCGGAATCATTAACAATCAATCAATCAATCGAAATATAACTTGTCTTTATTGGGTTTCTCTAGGGAAGTCCAAAGCGCTTCCATTCATTGTGTAATTGTTTGTCACATTATTTTACCTGGGAACATCCGTGGGCCCTGAAAGTTAAAGCGTCGCGCCCACCAGAGAAGCAAAGCGTGTCGGGGCCGCATCGCACACGGCACATGGTCGCGGCCTCGGCGAGCGATGGGCAAACCCGCGACGGACGATGTCGGCGGAGGAACAATGACGACGAAGAGGCGACAAACGATAGAGGAACGATGACGACGGAAGGGTGACGATACTTTCGCTTAAGTTTTGTTTCTTTCGGCATTAAAATTCATTTATTTTTTCACATTTGTAAAGTGAGTCATTGTGCCTGGGCTAGGCAGAGAGCCTCTCGGCGACGCCCATTGCACTGCTCTGACGAATAAATGATTATTATTATTATTATTATTATTATTATTATTATTATTATTTTCCCACTACATCACGACTAAAGGTGTCATGAGTTGGCTCAAAATAAAATCTGCTCCAGGTTGCAACCGGCTACCTAAGGAACAGATCTAGGGGCTTCTACAATACTTTGCGCAAAATATGGGTTGTGGACAAAATGTACGCTGTATTATATTATTATTATTATTATTATTATTATTATTATTATTATTATATGAATAATGAAGTGGCCATGTGAATGCAAATGACAGGAGGAAAAGGAGACATTTCAACTAAGCCAGTTATGCACACACTTTCTCTAGTGCTCATTTACATTGTAATATCAAATTATACTATTTAATTTACCAGCCTTCATTCTACAGTAGCCACTCTCATCGTGAATGCATGCCTTCTGACTTTACTACTGCGTCTACCTCTGTTCCTTCGGTTTTCCCGGTTACTCTTCTCGTGCACGCCTCTGATGATATTCCTGTCACATACTGTTGCCCACACCTAACCTATTGTTTTTCTTCCTATTGTTGCTTTAAATGGTTTCTGAGACTGATGTACCCCTCTAGTCATTTCACCGTGATGAAGTCACAATAGTCAATTTTTCTAAACTACCACTTTCTAAAACAATTGCTCTTTGAAGGTAAATTGCTAAAACTGAAAACATAATAAAGAATCTTGATAAACATTACGGAGTGGATGTCGAATATGACATTTTCGTGAGGTGTATTAATGAATATGTGGAACCTTTAGTATTACTTTTCATAGATTATCCAAGTTCACATAATAATAATAATAATAATAATTATTATTATTATAATGATCGTAATAATAACAACAACACCAACTTAAGAATGAATGTTTTCCTTAGAATGCATTCCTAAGCATGAATTTGCTTAGCCATTTTACTTGATTAGTCTCTTCGCTTTACTATATTAATCTTTATTTTGTTTATTTATTTACTTATTTATTTATCTTTAGTTTATATCTTCGATGGGTAGCCACTGTGAAATTTTTGCTTTTTGGATATCCTAAATTTCGACTGACCCCGCGAGAACTGAAGAAAGTTCAGGTTCAGGTGACGGCCAACCAACGGAGCATGAGCGACTTCGCTCGGCGGGTTGGTCGCATGGGACCGTGCGAAGGGGACAATGGCGAGGTGGGGTGGGGTGGGGGCGGTTCAGGAAGGGGCGATGGGGCGGCGCCTTGTAGGGGTCTGCTGACGCAGAGGCCTCGCCACGCCGCCGCGGTGGGGGCGACGCCAAAGGCGGTAGCGATGGGCGGGCTGGGCTCCGTTTCGACAGGCACGAGTTGGCGGACAGGTCACTGCCTTCACTCACAGAGCGACGATGCGACTCTTTAGTTGGTGCCTTATTTTACGGGGCGAGCCTCGGGATATCAGGCCCGCCCGACCGCATGACCACGCAAATTCTGCATGACCTACATTTCAACATCTAGCGGAAAAAGGTGTCATCACTGGCGACGGAACAAGCGATTTTGAATTCAGCTGAGCTGCGACTTCATTAAATTTTTCTTTGAATGTTGTTTAAAGTGGCTGTTTAGCACGCGGTCTTTTTGCAAACACCCATTTAGTTTTTATTCGTAGTGAACCTAATACTACGGATGGAGATGACGCATTTAAACGTAATTTTGTAGGGATCACAATTGACTTTATTAATTTCGCCAGAAATATGTGACATCTGGCAAGCAATGAGGGAATTGTTATTAAAAACAAGCTCTTTTGCTTTTCATGCTAGTCACAAAAACAATGTCTTCGCAAGTTAAAAACGCCAAATGTGTCTAAATGTTAAGAGAATCTCACAATAGTGACAAGCGTTACAATGACAAGGCGTAGCAATGAACGAGAGAGAGTTTTCACCAAAAAAACCTCAGCGTCATCCTCGCAAAACCACACTTCTTCAACCTAGCCACTTACTCACCTGTGACCTCCACATAACGGAACCCTGGCTCCGCCTGTGTACGTAACAGGTTCCGGAACATCAGAGTGGAACTGCGGGCGTTTCGGCCCCGTGGGATACCGGACATCACACATAGGACGCTGAACACCGCATACCGGACATCGAACACGGCGAAACTAATTGGCGATTACATGCGGTCACACCTCGCGGACGAATGCTTTAATCAGAGAGGAGGTGAGGCGGACGGCCGGCAACGCATTTTTACGGACGGTCAAAGAACAAAAGGAATAGTAAGAGTTTCGATTACTTCATAGAGGTGTACCGACGAGGTAATCATAAATAATCAAAGATGTATTCCACCTGTTGGATAGCTATAACAATATTGCTGCATTAGTAGCCCTACAAATATAAAATATTAAATATAATATTGAGAGCAAATATAAATATTTTGCTCTCAAGATAAGTTTAATTTGACATATTTAGCAGATGCTTTTCTACCTGTTGACTTTTAAATGGCTCCAACCAGATGAAGGTAATAGAAAGCTTGCATCGTCTTTCCCAATTAGACATTTTTAAATGTGAAACGACCTTGTCAGCTTTTCTTTTATTAAAAAAATACTATCGCCCTCATTCAGTGTTACGGCCTTACAATAGTAACGCCCTTTGCTCCCAAGCCACACATCGAATATTGATCACACGATGATTAAATTACCTTTGGTGAATGAAGGCCTTTGTCATCCACACCTCCCAGGCCACCATGGCATTTTTCTTGAATCCTTTCCTGGAGGTCAAAGAATGGAGCCTCATAGTAATCTTCCATTGCTCAGATCCCATTCCCTCGCTCTCCATTTTCCGTCTCAATTGCATATTATTATTATTATATTATTATTATCATTATTATTATTATTATTATTATTATTATTATTATTATTCGGAAAGGTCAAAATGGCTAAAGCCTGTCTCATTAATTTTCTATATTAGCCGTTGGGATTCAAAATGAGGCTGGATTTTCATGCGTTTAATCTGGTATTGTAAGCCCCCAATAATCCATATAGGCACTGACAGAGATAGGACGCCCAGAGTAGAATTGCAACGTGTATCACATCCAAGGTATGTGTTATACCTATGCCGCCTTAGATCAGCATGGTGCAAGTATTGGGGACGAACTTTGCCCAATTGTTGGCAGCGACGAAAATTAGTATACGGCAGTATACTAATTTTCGTCGCTGCTAACGGATGGGCAACGTTCGTCCTAGACGTAATACGCGTATTAATGAGTACCCTTTAGTCTTTTTACCATGAACCCTTGGGCTATTCGGTTCGCCTGTGATTTACCTTTTTCCGAAGCAGCCTCCAGGAACGCCCCCGGAAGACACTGGGCTCGAGTGTGAATGCCTCCGCGCGAAATCATCGTGAAGGTCATCGCCCTCTGTTGACAGGGCGCTAAATGACCACGATGCTACGTCAGCAACTCCCCAGCAGGGGCGCGGGAGAGCTGGGTCCGGTCGGGACTTCCCCCGACAGCGCGCAGCGTTTAGCAAATATTGGCGGCGGTTTCTCTCCATCCAAGGCCGTTCCCTACTGAGCTTACCAGGTTAGTAAGATTCACAACGGGTCGGCTAAAAACGTACAACTTTTTGCGTCAGAAGCACGGTACTGTGAACAAACTGACCCGTGTAGGCCACGCCTAACAGACGTAAGTTAGAAATGCCCGTCGATTTCCGAGATATAGTTCTCTTCTGGTACGTCAATAATTGGAAACAATTAACAAACAATTAATTAAATAAATCGAAATGAACTACTTTTATATTCAACGCCCCGGTTTGAATTTCGGAAAATGACAAGATGTTTTATTACGTGCGAAAGAATTGGGAAGTGAAGATCACGTGCGGTCTTTGGCCCGTTGAAAATTATTCGTATTGGCTCTTTTTCTCTTCTTCTTCTTTCCGATCCCACTCCCCTAAGACTCCAAGACAAATTTCAGCAATTCAAGATAATCTTTCCATCAACTACATTTGTTGTCCCGGAATATTAAGGAACAGATTTACATGTAAATAAATTTCAAGATAGTGTCTACATTCAATGCATTTTTTTATAGTTTTGAAGATAATCCGAAAGAATTTTTTATTTTTACATATTTTACCTATTGTACATTTTTTGCATATTTCGTTACATTTATACAAAATTGACACTCATCTCAAATCGTGGAGTGATCACTTGGGATACTCTCTGGGAAATCCGGTACTCTGAAGCAACCATTTGTGAAGCAGAAGTATTCGCTACACTGTGCTCGCTGTGTTTCATAGTGATTCCCGCGTATCACGATCGGAATCACCGGATGAATTAGCTCAGAGCCAGCCTTTCCTCTGTCTCTCCAGTGACTCTGACGGGAAGGCCCAAGGTTCGATTTCCGATGGAGGATTTACACACTAGTTAGATATGTCCAATTTAGCCGCTCACTGGATAATTCTAGCGGCCGGCTCTGATAAGTAGTTAACAGTAATTTCTCCGATCAATTCTTGGCGAGTGACGGAGCACTACCTTAACACACCGTCCATGGGCCGCACGCGATCTTTCCTTCCTCTCCGTTGTCCTCCCTTTAGTCTCTCTCTCTCTCTCTCTCTCTCTCTCTCTCTCTCACACACACACACACACACACACATGTACTACAATACCATATATTCCAGGAGACCTGTCGGGAGCAAAGAGGTGTCCAGACAGGGGCGGTGTCCCCCGCACAATACCACAATCACAACAATTACTAAAAATGTTGTCCCCTTCTCCTATTTCCCAGTGATCTAGTAGCTACCAACATAAATGAAATTTTTAATACGGCCCCCTCTTTCGGCTCGGTGGGGAGAGACTTTCCCAGCACATTATTTATATATTTTATATTTCGTAGAAAACTCATGCGTGGTGAAACCTAGTATCCAATTACTTGTGTAGGTATACAAGGGCATTCATTCATACGCTGCTTATCCATTAAAAGGTCTCATAAGCCTAGTTTTTAAAATGCTTAAATGGTGCAATATTAATCATCATGTTTTTGTATTTCACATATTTTCTATTTTTTGTATATTTTGAAAAGAAATTAAGAAAAATTACAAAAATTACGAATTTGGAAGTGTTTTGCATTTCTTACATAAATTTCATTCGTTAAAGATTAACATCTCGCTATGGATAATATTAATTTTTCGTCTTACTCGAATGTGATGTCGACATTCGCTGTCTACACGTTCACGACTAATCACAGCGGCGCGGTGCAGCGGCGGTGGAGTGAAAGTTGCCGCGCGAATTTTGCTTCATTGTTTCAGGGGGCGGTTCAATGCGCCCCCGATCCGCCGCCAATCCCTGCCCCCTTCAACGATTCCCCCCTCCGCCCTCCAAACATTCCCTTCTCTTTGCGTGGGTGCCCTACTCTCCCCGTCAATTTCTGATGAAGATTTGCATTTGAACTTCTAAATACGTACTGCGTCTCTTGTAAAATTATTGATTTGAAACGATTGAAAAGTGCTTCATTAATAAATGCATGAAGGACGAGACAACGGCTGTCTCATTAGTTTTACCAAAGTATCTACCTCACCACAAGATTATTAAAGTAAAATGCATTGTAATGCATTTGGAGTAAGTTTATTATTGTTGCTCTTTAGAAGGTGGCGAATTAAAATAAGATGTTAAATTTATAACCAGAGGTTTTCAGACATTTTCAAACTACAATTGTCAATCTGTAAAATGCATGCCTAATTTTATGACACCTCCCCCACTGCAGACCAATTGACAATAAAACAAATAAACCAATTGCAGAATTTTCTCATTTCGGCTTCCCCGCTACAACGAACCACCACGCCTTCTCTGTTCAATTGTCCTACTCTCCCGACAAGCTCCCCCCTCAGTTGTTACTTAGATGCAACAGATAGCTACGATTACCCGGATCAGGCGATGCTATCGCGCTAATGACTTGAGTCACAGGGCCATGCGGAGCTGGGTGGGAAATTTCTCGTAAGAGTACACAATGGTTTACGACTGTCAAACACAGTACTCTGAACTGCTTTTTTTCTTTCGTCACTATTTGCAGATCAACGTGTTTTCAATATTCAAATTTCTGATCAGAATGGAGTTCAATTAAACTCTCGTTTATAATGTTGGACGATTTGTTTTTCTTCTAAAGATTTTTTTTGCTAAAAAAGAGGACATAAGTGCAAGAAGTTTGTTGAATAAGGTAGTGGATGCCATCGAAACGAGTAGTTATAACTCTACGAAGTACCTTCTAGAGCCTGTGACACGTATAAAAACAAACACATTTTTATATTTTAATTTTCTTATCCTTGCGTTCATTCCTGTGTTACAACTTTTATTTGAGAAAAATAAGAAAAAAGTACACGAGACAAATAAATCTATTACCTACTCTTAAAATGTGGGGAATACACTACAGATAGACTGCTCTTTGTAAGTTCTGACGTAGCAAATATCTCGTTCAAAAGGATAAGACACATGAATGTACTGTCGTCTAAATTAAATACCTAAATGCATTATACGTTTAAAACTAATAGATTTCATGCAATGAAACTAATGCATTGCAACAATGCACGCAATGAACACCTATGATAAAATTAAGCTTTTACATTGCACTTGCATTACGGTGAAGCCAACATTTTATCTTAATAATAATAATAACAATAATAATAACAGCAATAATAATAACAACAATAATAATAACAATAATAACAATAATAATAATAACAATAATAATAACAATAATAATAACAATAATAATAATATATTGTAGGAAGATAAACAACACAATTCAATTGAGCAAGGCACAAAGTGATGATTTACGACTGGATAATATGATGTTCCTTGAATATGCCTGAAAGATCATATCCTATCCTGACCACAAAATCATCTTCTACATGGTTTGGACCTAGTCTGGTCCGTTCTGCTTCAGTCAGGTTGAGCTTCTCCTTACACCTTCTTCTCGGTTTGCCAGAATCTCTACATTCCGAGGATCGTAATTGAGCATATTCTTCGGAATCCTTTCTCAGTCATTCTTTGCATCTGAGAAAGCCGGTGGTTTCACCTACAGGTGTTTTTTAATGAGTTAACTCTTGTACTTTTACTTGTCTAATTTCTTTATTTCCTTTTTATCTAATCGGGTGTATCCAGCAATCAATCTCAGGAATTTAATTTCTGAGGCTTGAATTCTTGAAACGATTTTGGCTTTTAAGATCCAAGTTTCAGAGCATTAGGTGATGGTTGGAATGGCCATTACTGTTGTAAAGTCCCTTTATGAATTCTGGGCGTGCTTTATTTTTCAATGTTCTTTTAAGTGTTCTACTTATATGGTTGAAACTATTTCTTGATAATGGGAAATATAACTCAGGTAATTAAACTGGATTACCTGTGTTATTATTTTATTTTCTACTATGATTTTTGATCGGATTTTCCTAAAAAGGCCAACAATTTTTGATTTATTTTCCGATATTTCAAATTAAAAACGTTTATCACAGAATTTAATAATACGTAATGGTTTGGAGTTCATCTTCACTTTTTGGAATCAGTATTTGATCGTCTGTATAGAACATTGTGTCTAAGATCTTGCCATCTGTTTTTGTCCCTCTTTTTATTATGTTTTTCCAGTCTTAACGCTTCGTCAATATATGAATTAAAACTACGTGCTGATCACTATCTGCGATTGGTGTTAAGTTTGAATGGGTAGTTGACTCAGAGAGGCAGTCCCACCTCCACCTCCGACCGAAAATGTATATGAAGAGAAAATTGCAAAAGAGATTTTTCTCAAATTATCATGTTTATCATTAAATTGCCATCAAATTATCACATTTACTTTATGTAAATTCAGCAGTTCATTTTTGCTATGCAAAAACAGTGCTGCGCTTTGCATTTTATGATCATTTAACAATTTTTGCAAATGATTTTGTCGGTCATGTCGCTATAAACATGAAAAATCGCAATACCGTTGCGCCGATCTTGCAACACAGTTGATCACATTAACGTTTTGAATCGACGCAATCCCGATAAACTTAGTTCGTTTCTGAATTTGACCTTTATGGAATATTTCTCTTACCATAAATTCCAAGCGGGTATTTTATCCACTCGGAATTTTCGTGTGGGTATAGCTACCCACAATATTCATATCAGCATCAGACCCTGCGGATAATAAGGGGATCCTTGTCGAACACCTCGGTTAATTAGTACTGGGGACTTTTAATTAATCTTAATTTTCGTACTTTTATAAAGACTTTGGATGGCACCTATTCGGCGAAGAGGAATTCCTCTCTTCAATAAGGGTCAGAGCATGTTCGTTATCTTTATCCAAAGCCTTGGTATAATCAATGAACAATAAATGTGTTTCTAAGTTCTATCTCTTCTCTTATCTATTAGTTGTTTTACTAAGAAGATATTGACCGTGAACCTTCTACCTTTTCTGAACTCTGACTATTCCTCGAGCATAGTTACATCAGTGATCTTATTTAGATTGTTTCCCAACGTCCTTGCATATATTTTGTACGCTGTGCTTAGTATACTCTTAGTATATACTTAGTATATTCTCTGCAATTATTTAGGTTGATTTTGTCACCTTTCTTATAAATTGATATAACAGAGGCCACATTCTGTTCTTGAGGTATTACTTTGTATTTCCAGCATAAGTAATATTTCCATCGTGTATTCGTCGTAAAACAGAAACTGTCAGGTTTAAAAATATCTGCATCAATCTCCATTACTGCCTAAGCAATCAATTACACTTTACAATCCGCCCGGCATTTTTATGTTTCTGTGAGATAAAGGTTCTGCACCTCCCGGTCACAATGTGCACAAACGCTAGCCATTATAGAAGATTTATTCGTAAATAACATAAAAGCATTAAGATATCGCAACGCGATGTGTGCGACGTAGCCTCCATTTGAATAATGCATCTCTCAGCTCTCCAATGCCTTAGAAATCTGTACTCACTGTCACTGTATTGTATTGACGTTTGTAGTTCATTGAGAATCATGATGTCACAATCACCCATAAGAAGAACGCAGACTAATTTCTTTTCTTTTACCGTCATTCGGTGAGATTAAAAACGATAGCCTTCTGATG